>BMAW01033441.1:213144-242265 GCA_019974015.1 Nephila pilipes | reverse complement strand
AATTAAAACAATTGTTCATTCAAAGTGAATTAACTGCGCTTATTATGTTGAACGTTTCGTTCATTTTCAAGAAGGAAAATTATGTAATGTCCTTTTAAAAACATTAACATCTTTCTCAATGTCAGTCATTCTCTATTCGAAATAAAAAAAAATATTCTTTACTCAATAGTAAAAGGATGAACGAAAATAAAATTCATTTATTGAGTCATCTTATTCAAAGGTTGTAGTTTCTTCTAATTTGTACCAGCTTCTTTCCTTATGAAAATTGGAGAACTATCTTATTCTCATCTTTACTACTAACTATTATTTTACAAATTTTTATATATTTATTAACATGTGTTCACTGAGTGGTACCAAATCTATGAACACCACTCACAAATGGACACCTTTAAAAACTGTTGTAATCCTCTTTGAGGCTTAACAAAGATGGTATCTTTCGCATTAGCTCAAATGGAGTTAAAAAAAAAAAAAAAAAAAAAAAAAAAAAAAAAAAAAGATTTTCCATTACAGATTCCAATTTTCTTACTGAATTAAAAAGAAAACATACTAAATAGCCGATATTATAAATCTCATTAGAATCCAATCATTGATTTCAGAAATATTCAAGAAAAGCTATTATGGGGCCGAATACTGGATAATTTTATGCAAACGATTTAAGTGAAAACATTTAATGTTATTTTTCAGTTGCGATTCAAAGGTTATCCTAATTGCTTTTTATTTTAGAACTTTTTATTATTTTATTTCTTAAGGAATGAATATAAAAGTTTTTCAGTTATTAGTGTTTTCTCAAAGATAAAATTGTTTATTCGTAATATATTTTTCTATTTTCAAAAGTACTTGTACTAAGTGACATAGATATTAAAATTTTTTAATTAATTCTCTCTTTCAGGTACGCTAATTACATTTGTAAAACTGATCTTCACTAAATCTTTAATCATAGTTGCAAATAGCACCGACCTCTGACCTTAAAATGTCAAGATAACTATATTCTAAAAAATTTAAAATTATCTAAGTACAACTCAGTTTTGCTATTCATTTCTTTAAATCATGTAGATTTTAAGAAAATGAGTAAATTTTCCATAAATTGGTATAAATATTTTTGAAATGTGTTGAACTGATCATTTAATTGCATGAGATTTTTCAAATAATCGTATATCGGGGATTACTCTTTATGAATCAGAAATGAAAGAACCAAACTTTGTTTACTTTGAGAGTTTGGTTGACATTATGGTAAAATCCGTTTTGCGAAGTAAAATGATATCTGCAATGTGAAAATATTCTCTTTTAGAAGTTCCTTACCTATATTTATCAGTTTATTTCCATTATCTATTAGTACTTTTATTTAATCGAACAACATAGGTGCTAATTTTGATGTGTATATATATACATATATATATATTTCCAATTTACACTCTATAATAATAATAATAATAAAACCACAAGGCACCAAGGAATTGTCATATGGAGACAAAAATTTGGGGATATGAAAATTATGTACAGAATAGAAAATAATTACAATATCAGAAAAATTGAATGATTTATTTCAGGATTTACATAGTTACAAAGTAACGAGCTCAAAAAGGTGTTGACTCACCTCTAGCCTCGATACAAGCTGTCACAAGACGTGGCAGAGAGTGTGAAAGCTCCCTGATGGTGTCCAGCGAAGTTTCTTGCAAATTTTGCTTCAATTGTCGTGGTAGGTCATCAACATTCTTTGGTAGATGCAGTCGCCTTCCCATTATCAAATCCCAGACATTATCGATTGCAGAGAGATCTGGCTGGCCACGGAAGTATTTGACAAGCTGTAATACAGATCATAACAACACATGCCGTATGTGTTCTGGCACTATCTTGCTGATAAGAAAGGCCAGGGTACTGCAAATGGAACGGAAGCAAAACAGGTCTCAGAATGTCGTCGACGTATCTCTGAGCTGTAAGTGTGCCTTTAATGACGACCAAAGGGGTCTGGATATCAAGGGAAATAGCACCCCAGACCATAAGTCCTGGATGAGGTCCTATGGGGCATGCAAGAGTGAAAGCAGGATCGGCACGCTGTTCTGGGTGTTTTCAAACACGCCTTCTATGATCGTCAGGACACAGTTGGAAGCGAATTCATCGCTAAAACACTACACGTCTCCAGTTAGCCTCATTCCTACCTTATCGAACCAAGCACCAAT
Organism: Nephila pilipes; assembly: GCA_019974015.1. NCBI lineage: Eukaryota > Metazoa > Arthropoda > Arachnida > Araneae > Nephilidae > Nephila > Nephila pilipes. The sequence continues at coordinate 240,088 of BMAW01033441.1, read as the reverse complement.
GTAATCTGGCTCTACAGTGTGTAGGCGTGAGTGGCAAGGTGGCGTAGCGGTCGGTACGAGCGCAGATTTCGCCCTGGAACTCTGAAAGGTCATGGTGGGCATTCGTGTGCGTATCACACGTCTGATAGTTGATAACGATGAATCAGGCGCTGTGAACAGCTGATCTGACAATCACTCCGTCCTCTCGATCTGCTGTGACCCTAAGCCAACCGTTACCATCATGACCCTGAAATCTGCCATTGTTTCCCCCCCCCCACATTCCTTTCAGCATCTTCTAATAGCCGCATTACTTAGACCCATTTGACGACAGAGTCTTCGATTTGCCTAACCTCCTCTTTCAATCCAATGATAAGGTCTCTTTCAAACTCTGACAGTTGCTCGCAATGAGCTCGAATCCTTCTGCGAGGTATATTTTTAGTCATTGAAAGATATCCTAAAACGCAATGCAACAGAAAATTTGACCATTAGATTGATAATCGCTTCTTATATACACCTGCTGACTGCGCAATTCCAATGCGCTATAGCTCCTTCTATTCATTCGTTGGCCACGAAAGTTTTATCCTATGCATATTTCTTCCAAATGTCTTTGCATACGAAATTTCATTACAATCGGACAACTCCTTCTTGGTGCGTCATTTTTTGTTGTTATAGATTGTAAATATATATATATATATATATATATATATATATATTCATACATATATAGTAGCTTCACTATACTACAAATGGTATAATGTAACTAAATTTATGCAATACATAAGCTATGAATAGCTTATATAAGGAAATGGGGCGTATTCTACTCTTTGCTAGAATACAGTTGAATTGAAAAATTCAGGATAAGTTAACTTAGTTGCTTTGCGTACGTAATTCTAATGATTTCCCATATTTTTTTTTCAATTTGGTTCTGATTCTCTGGAGAAGAGTTGTAAGTTTGAGCTTTCCTCGATTTTTCTCTTAATTTACCTTGGATACTTTTTTTTTTAATAATCTGCATTTTATTACCCGTTCAGTCTAAAGAAATGTGAATATGTGAGTGGAAGAAACCTATACATAAGCGCATTCAAATTGAATATAAATCTCCGAAGTAAGGAGTCGACAGTTGTAGTTAGAGGATTGCGATTAATAACGAGTAGTCATAGTTGACGCGCATCAATCTGCATAGGTTATGTAATATGGATCCAGGATTTCTCGGACATAATATATCTAACGTGGATCCAGGTTCTTTCGGATTGAGAATGAGCTAAAGGGACAGCTCGAATATCAGGTTGACATAAGTTAAATCCCTCGGGACCGAGTACGCTGGTAAGATGGACCTTTGATATCAACGTTAGATTGCACAAACGTAGAAAGGGTTAATACAGTCAGAGAAAATGTAGATACAGTTCTTAAGAGACATCATTAAACTGAATCAAGCTGTAATCTATCTTTTCGTTATTTCATTTTTATGTTTATGTGATTAGATTTGTTACTAGATAAATAATATATGATGTTAATATAGATGAATAATAAAGTAGTTGCACAGTGTCTTTCCAGTTTTAAAATATTAAGAAATGAAAAAAAAAAAAAAATCTTTGCTAGGTAGTACGTGAGTGGTCGGAAATTATCTTCTCGAAAAGTTTGCCAGCACAAAAGAAAAATCAATTCCACGAATCCGATATTTTTGTCCCAGGTACCACTGTATAAGTCATACATGATTGACTTAAATATAAGAGTCGGAGCTTAAAATGATACTGTTACAAATATGAAATGTTGCTTCCCAGCAATACTGATCGTATGGTTGCTAAGAGACGTTCACAGGCTATCTGGATGCCAATGAGGGAAGCAGGAATTCGACCCCCGGCCTTAGAGACAAACTTAGAGACTTAGGGACAAATTTGGTGACTTTGGCGACAAAAATTGGCATCACGAATCTTCAAGTAAAATCTAGTTTCGTCGAGAAGTTTCCAGAATATGACCGAAACATTGGAGAACTTTCTATGTGACGTCACATCCGGTCTTCAAGATGTAAATAGACAGAGCCACTGATCGTCAGTGAGTTAGTTTTTCGGAGTGCAAGCGATGATCGTGCTTGCTTTGCAAACTGCGTGATTTTGTTTAAACTGTGGATTGCTGTTTATTTAGTGCTGCAAATTTGTGCAAATTTGTTGTCGTCTGTGCTTCCTATTTTATTATTATTTAAAGAATAAATTACTATTTTTCTAGTATTCTGCTTGTCGGACTGAAAACCTACACGCACCGGACTATTTTCGTAACAATACAAAAGAATATAGAAAAGAAAATCATCTCAAAATATAACGGCCCATTGAGGAACAACATTGAGAGAACTGCAGTGATGGAATATTTCTTACGATGCCCTGTGCGTACCTGATGTGCTTTAGTTATAAGGACATAGGTAGAACTTGTCGGTACTGACTATTATTTATCTGAAACTATTAGTTCTAAACTGACCAGTATTTGCAAGATATTAATTGGACTTGGATGGATACAATTTCGATGGGTAAGTGGCATAAAGGCGACGCAAGCGGAGATAACGCTCTTTCAGACGTACGTTAATAGTTCTGTGTAAGACATTTTACAATCTTTGAACGTTTACGAATTAGGAATGTAATATATTTAAATCTCTTCCAATGCTCATCCTAAAATCAGGAGAATGCTTCTCAATTTTTATTTAATATAAAGTCAGAAAATATTAATATTAATTCAAATGCTTAGTTTTCTTCTCGTTAACTTAGTTTATTTTCTTTTTATTTGAGAAAAATATTCACAAAATAAAAATAATTAATTATATATCTAATATTAAAAGCACATAAAAATATGATAGCAATTTATGTTACACTTGCAGTGGTATTGATACCTGGTTCTCCATGACTGTGCAACAACTGTCAGTTTTGGAAGTTTCTTGTGTGTAATTCGTCTTGATTTCACTTACAAAAGACGTGTGCAAGGGTAATGTACTTTTACTCCTTTTAAAGTCATAAGTTTACTCAAGTGAAAAGTTAATCTAGTTATTCAAGTTAATCTTTCTTTCTGAACACCTTTTGGAACTCTCGGCGACTTATATAAAATGACATTTTAGCCATTATTGATACAAATTCTTACAGAATTTCTTGAGTCACCCACACAACACGCACACTTAGTTAAATCACTTCCAAACGTATGAAATTTTAACATACACCAAAATAACAAAATATGGAAAACGAATTAAGAATATAATATCGGGTATCATGTATCACATAAATCAAGTATGTTAATTTGTTTATGTAGCCTTCAATTTTTAGTCTCTCTGTTCAAATAAAATTAATTGCATCAAATGTTAGTCTAGTTAAGTAAGGGTACAAGGACATCCTATGAATTTTGGAATATTGAATCTAAGATTCCTGGTTTTTTATGAGATATATGTTTGCAAATTATTAGTAGAGCTGAGAATTTTCGTGTGCCTGATAATGATATTTTAATCTTTCTATCGAACTACAAAATTTTTGTTTTTGCCAAAATAGTTTGTTCCGCTCTCATTTGAATATGGACATGTTTTGCGTTATATATTTGTATTTAGATTCCATTTTAAAGAAAATTATGGTTACAATAAACAATGGTTACACACTATGGTTCCAAATTTTTATTCATTCTACATAAGGTATTTATGTATATAGTGAACCTAAAATATTTTTTCTCTACATAATACCTAATTTTTAAGAAATAATTTTGTATATGAAAAAAGAAAAAAAAAAATTCAAAAATTACGAAGTTCTATCATTTTTTCAAAGAAAATATAGAGTAATGCCATCAAAAACGTAGGCTCACTATATTTCGTGTACAGTTTTCTATATGATGAGTAAAATATTTTGTTTATTTATGGCATATTATTTTTTAAAAATGGTACCTAAGTGCAAATATATCTCGCAAAACATGTCTTTGTTCAAATGAGAGGGGAAAAAATTTTGACAAAAAATTACTTTTATAGTTCGATGGAAAGATTGAAATATTATTATTTAGTACACAAAAAAATCTAAGCTCTACCAAGAATTTGAAAAGATATATATCACAAAAACAAAGAGTCTTAAATTTTATATTCCAGAATTTCTTGGATGTGTCCCTTAAGGAACATTGTTTTCTCTTTATGTTCGCGTAATCTCTCCTTTAACACTATTCGATCACAGATTATTTAATTTAATTTAGCTAGTGAAGTCGTTAAATAAATAATATGTAATCATGTATGACAGGGTCTGTCATCTGTTCCTTGATCCAGAACCTAATTGTTTTAGGTACATAGGTCTCGTAAGCATTTTAATTTCAATTTTCTACTTATTGTTTCTGTATAATCTGATGTGAATGTTTTGAACGTTAAGTTTAAACATCTCAACCTCATTAGATTTTCAGAAGTTTTCTTTTCTCCATTACAGAAAGCTTAAGAAATTGGCGAATGTTTGGTTAAAGTGAAGTATCGGGTGATCCTTGGCGACTTTCGGGAAAAACCGCCAACTTAGGAAATATATCGTCAAAGTAGTGATACGTAATCAAGAAAGGTATTGAAGGGTTGTCAAATTGTTAATTACCGTATTTAAATTGTTATCAAACCCAAAATTTGCCAAACTCTAATGTGAACCCGATTTTTTACTTGAACCGAATTTCTTTTTCTTCGACGGCTCATTTAGTGCCAAAAATGATTTATTTAGGATTCTGTTACTAATTTATGAATTTAGGGAAGCTTTTTTATTTTAAAATGATGTAATACATTTACGTGCTCCCCAGTGCATTAAAATCTGGTTTTCATTGTTTTGAAAATTGTGTTTATGTATAAAGTATTTTTAATTTAGTATTTTGTTTTATATGATTGTTGAATTTTGTGCGTAATTGCTATAAATTTCTTTTCCATTCTTAACTATTATTAGGATTTAAATTTGAGAACCTATTCATTCTAAAGTCCTTTTGTTGAATATTATAATTTATTTCTGTAGCAAATCTCAAAAAGTTAAACTGAAGTAAGTTTTTAAAATGTGATACAAATAGTGATATTTTGACGCAAATAAGATACAGAGATTTGTTATCTTATTGTTAGTAAACTTCGGTTTCTCATTTTATTTGTTAAAAACTCTTAGGACGAATTCAGGAATTGTATTGAAGCGCCAGCGAATGTTTTTTAACTTTATCGGGTTTTGTTCGTTATTAATTACTTCTTTCTAAATTTTACTGCATAGCAAATTTCGTTTCTTTTAATTGATTTTTAAAAAAAAATATTTAATATTAATGTGATGAATAAATACAAATTTTAATTAATTGTCTTTATAATTTATGCATTCCATTTAAAAGTTTTCAATTTCTTCACATAACATTTTGAAAGTGTTTTAATGTTTTAAGGGGACTTAGTACCTTACGAAATCAAAAGTAGAACATTTTGACAAACTTTTTTCGATTCTTCATAAAACAACAATTTTTGCTCCTTTCAGTATGAAACTTTGCCAGTTTGTGTAATAAAGTGCATAGTTTAAAATATTGGGTCAAGTTTTGCTATTAAATTAATATACTTTCTTATACAACATGAAATATGCGTACAAAAATTTGAAAAATAAATTAGCTTACCTTACGTTACCCACAAGATAACATTCGAAAGATGTACAGTAAAACCATAATTCTTATACCAAATTAAAACTAAATAATGACCTTATTCTGTAAACCTCAAATTTTAAATTTACCTTACATTAAAAAAAATTGAAAAATTAAAAAAGTTATCAAGTTTGTATTTAGTAACTTTTTTTTCATGTATCATGTTATAAAATAAAATCTAATCATCCTATTAACAAAATTGAAGTTCACAGAATAAAAATTTACAAGTACAACACTCATGTAAAATTTCAAAGCTCTGCGTGCAAAAGAATTTTTTTAATCCCGTGGGAAAGTATGAAAATAGCAAACTGAGAAAAAGAGGTTTGTTTACACAGCATTACATAGAACAAGCCACTTCAGACATTTACATTTTTTATTGCACAGGGCGTAATAATTGTCGGATTTTGACGCGGTTTGTTTTAAACTGCTCCTAACATACAGTACTATTTTTTAAAGTCAAATTTGAAAAATCGAATTTTTGAAGGTGCAAAGGTACTAAGTCCCCTTAAAAAATACTTATTTTTGCTAAGATATTTGTCGATAATCGTCTTTACTTTTGTATGATTTATAGACACTTACATCATTTCTTCAGTCATACAGACGACAAACACACACGCATACACTCACTCTTACCCATTTTACTTCTAGACATGTAATATTTAACTTAGACAATCTTCACACAACGTACAGCACAAATTAAGACAGAAGTATCGGCGTCGGGACACCAAGTATCCAATCTCTCAGGTATGTCAATTTAGTTTTATGTAATTTTTAACATTTACTCTATCATTTAAAAAATCTGAATTGCACCGAATTTTTTTCAAGTAATGTTATTTTCTGTTTTCGATCTCTCATTCTCTCCTATAACATTATTGATCATATTCTTTTTTTTTATTTTAATTAGTGAAGTCTTTCATCAATTAATAATTAATCATATCAGAGAGGGTCGAGTATCAGTAAGCTTATTATATTATTATTTAAAAGCATGTTATGATACAGATAATAAGAATGTCTGAAAACATTTACAGAGAAATATAGTTAAGTTTAGTAAAATAATAATTGTAAATATTTCTAAAATCGTTAAGAAAATATATTTAAAAAATATATTAATTCTATTTGTAACTCGACATTTATTGATGAAAAGTTCCTTTTTTAATTTTATGTCTATATAGTAGTTAGTCTTTCTTAAACGTTTATTCTACAGTACAAAAATATATCAATTTCAACAAATATCACAAATTTAATCTCTTTCTCCCCACTCTCTCTCCTTCCTGCTTATTCCATATTGTTTTTCCTTTATTAAGGAACAATGAAACTAAACATTTTATTTTCAGGAAATAATTCACGAATCTCATCTACTTAATAACTTATTATCAAACTATTAAGTAATTCTTTTCAGGATACATCCACTGAAACAAATGCTTAGTAATATTTGTACTTACATATACAAAATAATTCTCCAACTGATGAAACAACCAAGTTTCTTATTTTTAATGTTAACTTTAAGGCGAGTACTTTATTTTAATATTGTCTTAAATATTAATAAACATTAGAGAACAATTATTATTTTTAATTCTAAGTATGAATTCGTAGGGGATAAGAAATCACGAGATTCTCAGCTTATAGCTTTTGTTTTTTTCATTAATTTCAATCAGCGTAATTAATTTTAATAATAATTTTAATTAAATATCTGAGGTCCTGAATGACACAATTAATCAAATGGATTTCCTTAATTAGTTGTAAGGGCTGTTTAATTAACTAATTATGAAGGTTTTTAATTTATTTCAAGCTATTAGTATTGATTGTACAATTATTCAAATATTCCTTCTCGAAGGAACATCACTTGAATTTAAACTCTGGCATTTAATTGAATTATAGCTAAACATATTTTAACAATCAATATTTTTCATTCATTTTTACCAGAGAATTTTCCTACCTTTTAATGAAGCATTTTCGTAAATTTGTAGATTATTCATAACTCTGTGCATTCTTTTAATAACTCAAATATTATTTTAAATATGTTTTCAAATGGTGGATATTTTACTGACAGATATAAAACAAGTAGTCGTATTATGACAGTTATGTATATTTATGTACTTTGTTTTAAATAGTATACGTAAGGTGGTCCAATACCCTGTAGTCAAATTATAATTATAATTGTAAGCAAAATATTTTCATCCTCAAGATATACAGAAATCTTCGTTGAGCATTAAGATGTGTACATCTGTCACAAAAGTAAATAAAACGAAAAAGTTTAACAATCGTGAATGGTCCATTTTGTCGATAAGATTCTCGTTTACAAAATGCCAATCTTTGAATGCGAATCTCAACCCGTTTCTAGCTCGATCATGCCTCCAAGCATAAATGCTCATTGAGTAAATTGTGGATTAGCAAGTATATAGTTTTTCAGTCTTGTTTCTTCTGTCCAAACTTGAAAGTTCCCTCATTCCATTAAAGGAATTCGTACTGATTTAACAAAGCTTCTCTTGTAAACATTATAATACATTAAAATTTAGATTAATATAATTGAAATTTTTGAAACGCTTGTGTTCATACCCTTAACATCAACATATAAGGTGTTTGACAACCCATAGTCAAACATTTCAAGATATGATGCACCTACAAGATTTAGGAGAATAAAATTGTGGCTTGATGGGCATGTACAGGCAAAAACATAATACTCGGTTTTCTTAAAGCACGAATATTTCTACCATGAAATTCAGGAGGCATAAGTTTTTCCTGAGTACTGTTCATGTGCCTCCTGAAGTGATCGATTTGAAAAACCTCGCCCTTTATGCCTCATTACAGATCCAACGTCGCCGCTTGTTCTCCCCTATGAATGTATGGCTAGAACTTGCTTTGATGTTTTCATTATTCCTTATTTTGACCATCCAGTTTCGAAACAATTGAATGAAGCCTTTATTCTTTGTGCAACGAGTTGATTCGATTTCACTAAAATACTGGAATTTAAAATATCATCAAAACAACAATAAAAATATGGTAGGCCATAAATAGCTAAATAGCACCATCTTTCAGCACCAAATAAACACTTTAATGTAATGACCTTTAAAGTGAGACTAGAATTTTCGAAGGCATTTTAATTGCTAAATATATTAATGTAACTTTCTATTTCAAGGAATACCACTTACTACAATAGCACAAAACATAAATTACTAGGAAAAGTCAATTTAGCCTAGAGATACATCGCAATAATGCCTAGTCTCTAGACGGCGAAGTGCGACAATGATTAGGAATTCATTGAGTCTATTCTAGTTCATCTACCTTCTGTCAACAGTGATTTCAAACTAGAGCTTATGTTTCTGGTAATTTGTCAGTTCATATAATCATCAAGAATTCTGAAAACCGAAAGAAGTTCTGAATAATTCTAGAAACGGCAACTCCAACTTTAAGAACCTCTCCATTCCTGTGAAAGATAATTTTTGTAATAAAATTGACTCTTGAGTTCATACTTCTAAAAGTAAGTTGATCAAAGGCTAATAATATAGCAACAATTACTGTTTTAAACTGTTATATGTTGCCAGAAATTTATTATAATGGAAAATAACAATATCATTTCAGTTTGATTTTCAATATATTAATAGAGTTTATTACAGATCATAACTATTTAATATGCATTAAGGGGCTATATATTTCTACTTAATATATATTTTATGAATGTGAAAGTTTTGAAGTGACAAACATTGTAGTATGCTGTTTGTTTATGCTATATATTATGCTGAACATTGAATCCATTCTTCTTAAAATTTACTGTTTCATACATTGATTTAAAATATTAATTATAGTAAAAATATTGTGTTTGATATTTCATTAAAATTTCTAAAGTAATTCAGAATAATTTAAGGTAATTCTGCTCCAATATTTGTATATATATTTCATGGCGAAACAAGCTACATACCTGTAAATTGTTCAGTTAATTGGAAGGTGTTATATGATTAATTTCAATTATAAAAACATTCTAATATATATTTTATAACTTATGAGACTTAATTTTGTTTTAATTGATAAGGTAATGCTCTTCAGTTTTAAGTAGAATTGACAGCAAAATTGTTTGCAACGCCCACCATCTTGTATTAATTAAAATTTCGAAGCAATTTGTAGAATGAGAAGTTATGAGTCTTAATATTTAATATAATAGCGATGATTTTAGAAAGATATTTTTAAATTCAGTATCGATGTCTGATAGTTAAAATAGATTTCAAATTTCGTCGGTTAAATTCATTCTTTTCTAATTTTAGAATACATGTATAAATTTTGTAATTTTTGTCTATGATCTGCTGAATTATTAGGACTTTCACCAATTTGTTATAAAATAATTTGTTGAGTGACAAAATTTGTATCCATAAAACCACTTTGAAATGAATGAAACATCGTTTTAAATTATTTTATTTCCTTTTTTCGTTTATTTGTCTTTTTTGTTCATTGCATGTTTTATTTAGTATGATAATTTATTTATCGATACCATAGTAATATTTGAATTTATAATTAGCTTAAATAATCATTATAATTAGCTTAGTTAGAAGTTTTTCATTTATTGGTATCTGTCTAGACAAGACACCTCCAGGGGCTTCAGAAGTGTATTGCTTTTTTGGATTCAGTGTTTTCATTTACCAGTTCATTGATAAGCCTCGAAGTTGAATCATTACTTCTATTAATGGATAGACGAGATGAGAAATACTAACAAAACTACTATATTCAAGTTATTTAGATTTTCAGATATATATATATATATGTGTGTGTGTGTGTGTGTATCTGTGTAACACTGTCGCAAATTTTTAAAATTAGATACTTATAAGAGAAAGTTTAAAATCACCATATTTAAGCGTAAATAAAGTAAATTCTATTATATATATAGGGTTATCAACTAATTATCAATTTATTAACTATATTTTCAATGATATTGTAAAACTAATTCCTCAATTCCTCGATAGTGTAGAACACACTACATACTATGGAACAAATCTGGGAAGCATTGGCTCCTCTACTCTCTTCCTCTTTTCACTTCGCCTCTCTTCTCTATAAATATGGCTAGCTCCAGTGCCCGTACTCTTTTCAATGCCCATCACCGATATGCAATACAACTGAGCTACCATTTATCTTTTTCTCCCACAGGAACTAGTTCTGAATTGAGAAATTAGTTTTACAATATCATTGAAAATATAGTTAATAAATTGATAATTAGCTGGATTACCACATATATATATATATAACACTCATTTTACTTACGCTTAAATATGGTGATTTTAAACTTTCTCTTATAAGTATCTAATTTTAAAGGTGCGACAGTGTTGCACAGATGCACAACACACGCACGCAACATATATATATGTATGTATGTGTATGCATGTATAACGCTGTTGCAAATTTTTAAAATTAGATATTTATAACAGAAAGTTTATACTCACCATATTTAAACGTAAGTAAAATGATTGTTTCACAAATGAAACATTTCCAAACAAACAAAATTTTATTTTTATATTTTCAAAATAGTTTAATATTTTAAAATTCTTGCCATTTGTTCAAATTTTAATATTTAAAAGTTTTTTACTCAATTCCTTAGAAATGTTTCTTTTTGATTCCGTGAATGTGTTTAGTTGAAATAGGGTTTCTTGTAGGTTTTTACAATTATTTTTCCTGTTAAAGATTTCACAAAACATTTTGAAATGCTGATCTTGTGTATTTTGGTGAATGCCTCAATTTTAAAATAAATACTTATTCAAAAATGTATTTCATGTATAGAATTATCAAGCATATTATTCAAAACAAGCAGAAAAAACTCTTCAAAATTTTATATTCCTCTCAAAAATTCCTTATCGTTTTAAATACGATACCATAAATTAAAAAACCTAAGAAAAATTTCTAAGATTTTTTGAAGGACATTAAAATGATTAAGTAAACTATTAAATGAAATTTAAGCAATTTGCTGAATAATTAAACAATAACTATGGAATTTTGTGCATATATTAAGAAATGTTACGCAATTTAAATACAATAACATAAAATTATTTCAATGCTTTGGTAACTGTTAGAATATTGTGTCTTCAGTGTATCTAAAATGTGCAATATTCATAATGATATAAAATTTCAATTATTTTCCAACCAAATGAAAGGTAATGAAGGCAAATTAAATTAAAATAAGAAGTATAAGGAATTGAATTGAGGATACCAATTTTTTTAGCAATTTTGATTTGAAAGGAAAACAAGAAAGATGTATGATAAATAGTATCCGATAGATGCTTGTATGTTATTGTTAAAGTGAATTCCTGCAAATGATATTATGTGATTTAAAACTATTAGAAGTAATTCTAGAATCGTATTCGTTATTAAGAACATCATACCATCCGTATTAAAGCGTAGCTCCCTCGAAACCAATGAGTAAGTAAGCTATTATATTAGCTTTCAAATTTAATTATAAACAGTGATTCTGGCTCGTTGAGAGTTAAATAAGGCAGATCAGTTTTGCTTAATCATTGAAAAAAATTAATAAATTGTTCTTTTTTTGGCGTCTCTTTTTCAAACTGGAAATTATGAATTAATTTACTTTTTAATTACACTTTATTGTCTCAGAAGAGTTAAAAAATGAGGGAGGGGAAGTTATAAAGGTACACTTAATTGTTAAAATAATATCTGAATCCCCTCTTCCATTCATTAAAAGAAATATTTTTCCGAAAAAAATTATTACTATTTCTTAATTGTTTATATTAAAAGTCTTATGCTTATGTATGTATATATTATACCTGAGATTTGTGAGTGTGTATTAAAAGTCACTGATGTGTGTATTTTGATCCTACGCTGAGTTATGCGATTTCAGTAAATTTTAACTTATTCATTTGTTTAAAATTCGGAATAAAAAAGCCTAAACGCAATAAAGAAGATTCATTGCTTAGATAGGAATTCTAAAATTTGAATGTAAAGTTTCATAATAATTATAAATCTATAAAGTAATCTAGCTTCCAAATGATTTTTTAAATAAAAAGCTAGTTTCAATTACAGATTCAACGAATCCAAGAAAAAAATTGTTTTGATTTTTTAGTTTCATATAACAGGTTTGTTAAAATAAAACAAATGTTGCTTCCTTAGAGGGAGAAACATCCAAATTACGTTTTCTCTTCCAATTCTTGTCATACAAGTTTCAATTTATTCTAGGCAAAAATGAATAAATTAATTTACCGATCAATAAGGTAATTTTGGATTTGCTTTTCAATAAAAACTTTGAAAAATGGTACAACCTTAGGGGTTTTGTTTCGAAATCGAGTAATGTAAAATATTATTTCCTTTTCTATTTAATAAGTTTGGTTAAACAACAAATTTCAGTTATATTTCTTATAAGATTATCTGTAAAATGAAAAGAAGCAAAATGAAAGACAACGTTTTACTTGAACGAAAAATAAATAATGCTCATATATTGTAAGGTAATGCACAAAAATTTCTTTTCGCTTTCTTATGTATGAATTTATGTTTATTTTTGTTATGGCATGTTGTAATTTATATTTTGGTATGTGAACATATGAAAATGTTTCGTGTTTGTTGTACATTTTGTCACATAAATAATACATTATTTTTCTTGGAATGTTTGAAAAAATAGTGCTTCTGATATTTATTAAACTTCATGCATGTGGAAAAGTATACTTAATTTAAAGCTTCTTATATTTATTAAAAGGCATGCATATGGAAAATTATAGTTAGTTTAAATTTTGTTGAAAAAATGCGTAAATAGTTTTACAGAATTGTAGATAAGTATTGTATCCTAAATTATACTGAAAAAATGTTTTTTAGAAAAATGACTCGAGAATTTAAAATATACTCACTACTTTTTTTCAAGGAAAAAAAAGTATATTTAAAATTGATGGACTGAGTGTGAATGTATTGATTTTGCGTTTGCTTAGTGTTTGTTTAAAAGAATATTTTCTTCTCTCTAAATAAGTTAGTTATAATTCAATTAAAACTATAATTTCTACTATAACATAACTCCAAACATTCTTAGCTTACAAATTCAGTTTATAATCTTGATAACTTTAAGCCTGTGCTTTATTGTTGGCTAATTCTAATTCATTAAGCGAGTCAATACACCAAGAAATGTAATCAATATCATAGTCGTATAATCTAAATATTTATGCAAAGAATTTTTTTTTAAAAGTTCTTCTAATCATATATCTCTCAGGGGCTTACCCCTTTTAGGTCGGTACGGTAACTATGGTCCCAAGGCAGGAATCATTTCTTATGTGTGAATTAATGTGTTTGATAAACATTGTTGACCACGAGATACCATAGTAACCCTATTTTCAACACTCCTTGTCAACCGATTTTCTCCTTTTTTTTCCATTTTTCTCAAGCATCTAGATTATAGTTGCACTATTTTTGGTGCAGCATAGCTCTATCAGGCTCTTGTGGCATCAACAAAATTCAGTTTCAATGCATATTGATATTTTTAGACAGCTTTGTTATCAGAGTTCTTGTATATAACGAACTTAATGTATTTTTGATTGATATGTGAATTCGAGAATAAATTATAAAACAGGGTTGAACAATTTATCTTTCAAAAAAATTATGAAATTGATCACTTTTCAATTATGACGTAATTACTTCAGAAAATAGAGAAAATGAAAACCATTAAAAAGAATTAATTTTAAAGTTTTCATTAAATATAATCATGAACCCTTAACGGGAAAAAAATATTATTAGTGTAGCTCATATAAATGAGAAAAACTGATATTTTAAGACTTACGAAAATGAAATTGTACTAATAGATATATATATATATATATATATATATATATATAGTGTACCATAATCATATTTGACCCAACAGTTCAGGGTAGACCTATGGCCTTCTTTTGAAAATTCTTCCAAAATAACCTACCTTTCACCTTATTCTTTCTGCCAGTTCCTTGTCCCTCAATCCCCTAAAAACAATTCAAAATAATTAAGACACCGTCCTTTTAGTCTTCCTTTATTCCTTCCTAAATAAAGGGTTTTGCAAAAACTTTTTACCGGATTTCTTATCATTTATTATAGCAATATGAACAACCCAGTTCTTTCGTTTCACTTTTACACATTTAATGATATTAGATACATTTCTGATATAACAGTCTTCACAAAAGGTCAATTTCTCTGAGACTACCGAAAATACTCCCCAGAACTTTTCCCGCAAAAATTGCAATTTTGCATTCTTTTTTTTTTAGTTAGAGACCAAGTTTACGAGTCCTACATTAAGACCTGACAAATGAGAGTTTTATAAACAAGGAGCTTCGTCTTTTTGAAGAGAAAACGAGACATCAGTAAAAAAGTAGAGTTCTAAGCACGTTTTGTTGGCCAGTGAAATACGATTTTGGATCTCAGAGATAATCACAGATCATTCTTTACGTTAAACAGCGATTCAACGTAATTAAAATATGGCCCAGTTTCAAACTCAATTTATGGTGTGTATCGAAAATAAAATTACAAGCATCCAATGATTACCTTATTTATTACTTTTATTCACTTATTACTGATACATATATATATATATAACTGTTATTCAAAGTTCATACGTTTGTTTTTTGTTTCAAATTTATTTAATTTTTCACGTTATAAGGTATGATTCTAGCGTAAAATACCTACAGGTTGTTTCAAAACTCTTGGGCAAAAATAATTTCAGGAGTGATATGAAACATAAGAACAAGCAATTTTCGCTGTACTTTGGTATAGTATTTGCGTCGTTTTTTGTTTGCCATCGGGTCCACAATCACACTGGTGTGATTTCAAATTGGATCCTTTTATTTGAATTTTTAACGGCCATGAGATGACTTTCTGATTTTTTTTGAACGCTTTTGTTTCTGAATTTTTCTCTTTTTGTCTTATCAGGAGAATTTGAAAATGTAAACGACTGCTTGTTTTTTCTTTTCTTTTGGTCAGATGTCGCATTTAAAGGGCTGTGATTTACTGTGCTCTGGGTTTTCTTTCTTTTCTTTTTTTTTTTTGAAGGAAATAGGGAAATGATGAAATAATTGGTTAGGGTTGGGAGTAAACTTATCGTTCACAAGATTATTTTGTATGTTTTTGCATCAGTTTTATCTTTGTTATCATGGCGATAAGATTGAAATATCTGAGGGAAAAGTCATGAAGACAAAGTGTTGTGTGCAAAAAAAAGTTCCTTAAAAGAAAAATATTGCAAACTGACATATTATGAATGCAAAGTTTGCAACGTAGGCCTAAGTCCTGAATAGTGATTCGAATTGTATCATAAGCTTCAATAGTTTTAAGTATTATTTAGTAATTTCATTTCATTTTTTTTTTTTTTTTGTATTCAGTTCACTAAAACTTTACCTATATTTTAAATACTAGTAAATTTTAAAAAAAATTGTCATTTATACTGTTGTTAATTTTGTAGCTATATAATTTTTCTTATCAAAATGAATATCATTTCTTTAAAATTCGCAATTATTTTTTTAAATATAAAAATTTTACTACCATACATTTAGACGCTATCAATGTTAATAACCTGTAAGTTTCAGCGTATTTAATCGCGGAGATAATTGCATATGAATTTTTATAAGAAATGAGTTTTAATGAGAAAAATCGCCCCCGCTCACTTGCGTACTCTTTCAGAGCGCGCAGGATTGGGAAGCGATTCTTTCTCCATTCGCCGGTCTTGAGCGGGTTAAACTTACATTCCTTATCTTTATCAAACTTATTTTTGTGTAATAAATATCTATATATCGTTCTATAAATAACATGCTATATTCCCATGAAAGAATAGTGCTGACATCCTCATACAAATGTTATAAATTATTACTTTTGAAACAACAAAAGCTCTGTGAATGGACTAATGGGAAAAAGAGGTAGCTAATTGTTATTCATATAAATATTATTTAGAGTTTACTATCTCAATGAAAAGATTCTTCATGAGAAGAATAAGCTTGTTCTCAAAAATTTATTATTATTGTAAAATAATTATTCTATGGTCAGATTATTTCATAACTTCGATTTTAATGCAAATTGAATGGTTCATTTCTTTACACTGAATAAGATAAGGCAATAATAAAAATTTTCGAAATTTACTTTTTAGATTTATTGATTGCAAATGAAGTTTATAAACATACTGTTCGCACCACAAGAGTTTACATGTTTTAATATATTCCGTATATATAACGTGATATTAATCTTCTAAACATTATTTCTAGATTTATAATGTACACAATAGAATGTATAAACTATATAGAGTAAACAAGTTCTTATATGCGTACATTTTTTGTTTCCGTAGTAGGCGAGTGATCAGGCTCGCCGTCAGAATCATGATTGCTCATTCGGATTCCATTAAGTTACCGTGTGGAAGTTAAATCTATTACTGATGGAAGTTAAATCTATTAAGGCCCTAAATTCTCACATAACACGATGTGGAAATTTGTAAATTGAGGTGCCAAGGTGTTACCCTCGTCGGGCTCAAAATTAGGAGGTATGATAACAAATGCTCTCGAATTGCTTTTTTGTTAAACGTTAGATAATAAACCAAACACATGGGTTTTTAAATTATAAATATAATTTTTATTTCTATAATCTCTATTTTCTTTGTATTAAAGAATATAATTTTATCACTAATTATTAGTTTGAACCAAATTTCGATTTCAGCTTAAGATAAATAAATTTGAATTTGTAAGAGAATTTTATTACCACTGTTTCCTTTTTAGATTAAAATAAAAGAGAATACCGATTCCTTCTCTTCCGTTGAAAATGTTATTAAAATATTACATGTATTACATTCATAATGCTTTTAAAAACATTTGAAAGTAATATAATCGAATAATTTGGTTTTTTCACCGAACTTCAATATCACAGCGATAAGACGATTTAGTGTAAACAAGACCAATAATAAAATAGACACCCCAAAACATTCTTCTTTCTTCGATATGGTGTCTAGACTCGACACCTAAAGAGCAAAGTCTGTAATCGGTGAATAATCAGATTTATTTGTTATTGCCACAAAACGAGATTGCATTGAAGATATTGTTCTTCAAAGAATAAATATTTGATAGGGATTCATTTTTTAACTGTACGTTAATAAGAAATAATCTGGGAATGTTCTACATTTCCTAATATGCTTCAGTTGACTACAATATTGAATTAATTGTTTTTGTTTAAATTTAATTCGAAGAAAGATTGGCAGAGTTAATCTTCTTTTAAAAACTTTGTATTAATTATATAAATTTTGCTTTGAAGCATTTCATGTAAAGTATTTCTTTGAAAGAAGGTAGTGAAAGTATCGTATAATGTCATTTCTTACAAAATTGTGTATTCTAATTTTAATTAAACTTGATAGTTTTTTTCGGTAAATATGAATGTCATCCTGTCTAATAATTAGTGGAAAGAAACGAGAATAAATACTAAGTATATATTTTATAAACATAATTTTATTTGTATAAACACTTTTTTACAAACCTATTTTTGCTTTTCATATCAAAGAATTTGAACAATTTACTTAAACTTTAATTCTTTGAATACTATATACTTTTGATTTTAATATTTATCATTCCTGAACGTTATTTAATATATTCTAGAGTGTTAATATACTTTAGTATTCTACATATCTTAATATTTGTTATGGGTCTAGTAAATCTATGAAGATATTTAAATGTCAGTTGTTTTTTTCAATTGTAAGATAAAAAAAAATGGTTTAATATTTGCTAAATTGGCAATTTTTTTAAAAAACATTTAAGTTTTATATTTTTAAGAATTAAATATACAAAGTGCGGGAAATTTTAGTAGGCCGTACTCAAAAGTTTATATAAGAAAGTTAATTCAAGCCGCGGTAGACTAGTGGTCATTGTCTCAGTCAGCGGTTTTCGCCAAGTCGTAGGTTCAATCCTTGATGCCACTAAAATCCCACCGTTTAGCCGGGACTGTAAGCCGTTTAAATCTGCCAAAGCTTACAGTCCTCCCAATGGCGTGGTGTGGAAATTAGGAGAAAGAAATGCCAGCTCAGATATCGTCTTCGTCAATAGACCGATGTGTAAAATTACGAGGGCCAATAGCTCTCATGTTGCTTCTCAGAGCGAAGTTATTAAATCAATCAATCAGGAAAGATAATCGATTATTTTGAGGCGATGCTGTTCAAATTCATTAAGTTACTTTAAATATGAAATTTTAATTGTTGCACTCAGTTTTCTGAAATCTATAAATTTATGACAAAATAAATGTTGAAGTTTACATTTTCCTTCCTGTATTAAGGTCAAATTATTACTTGTAACAAATGTGTTACTGGTTACTCATCTTTTCTGATCAATTTATGTCATAAATTATATATAATATTCCGAAGCAAGTTTTAACATTTCTACAATTACTTAACAGTATTATTTAACTATCTTTTTTTTTCAATGTTTATATGTATTTATTTCTATGAATTATTTTTATTCTGGATGGTTTCTATTAATATTAAAATATATTCACTATACGCTTTGGATTCGTGGTATATACCCATGACCTCGAAAACTGCATCTAATATAAAAAATAAATGAGCTTTTATTACATTTTTGATATAATAAATTGCATTCCATAGATAAATGCTATAGTTATGGCTTAAGTTTGTACATTTTATTGTAGAGTATAAATTATTTATATGCCTATAAAAGTGCTTGGTTTACTTTAAAATTTCATCTAAGTTTCTCTATTTCGTTACAAATTTCATTTAGTCATACACTTACAATTTCATAGTCAAGTATTTGGTAGCTGTAACAAAAGTTTACGTTATAAACTTAGATATTGAGCACTTTCGCACCATGTTTCTGTATTTTTTTCATGTATTCCTGAAGAACTAATTGAACCTGTGAAGTTGTGACGTTAGGTTATTCACGATTTTCTCTTTACTAACCCCGGAGACTTTTGAAAATTTGAATTGTATACAATTACACCTTTTTTAATAATCAAATGAAACGTTATGAGAGGAGTTAGATTAAGATAAAAAGTATAGTGACTTGAATTGGAGATATATTAGTGAAATACGATTGAAAGGAAAAAGAAAGAATGTATGGAAGATAATCACAAGGTGATAGGTGCTGTGCATTAAAGTTAATCATCGTTGTTAATCGCTTATATTGAAAATAATTGGAATTGATACCTAGTTAGAGTAAAAAGAGTTGAATTTGTTACAATCAAGAAGTGCGTGAATTGGACCGAGGGATTTGATAAGCTAAGATATCATCAGAATATAAATTAGGAGTAATTGAGTTAAGAGGGATTCGAATGAGAGCAATATTACATATGTTTTGTTATATAATAAACTATGTTGTCTTTCTCTCACGTATCTTGATTTGAAGTTTTTAATTTAATGACGATTTAATTATACTTTAAAATAGCTGTTTTATTAAATAATGTAGAAATTAAGTCACAAAGCATTCTTGTATATATATATATATATATTCATTAGAACTTGTTATTTCTTAATAGTTATAAAAATTGTCTGATTTTAACATTTGAGGAATTACTATTTTGACTTTCTTTTATAACTCTAAGTCTTTATTTGATTGAATTTTAATCATTTTTTTTATTTAATTTTAATATTTTTTTGTTTAATTTCAATTTTTTTTTTTTTTTTATTTAATTTTATATCTTTATATATCTTTACTCCAAAAAAAGCGTTAAAATATACAAAGATTATCAGAAACAGTAGTTTTATTTTATGTAAGGCTAAACTAGTTTTTATTTTGAATTTGGTTCTTATCTTTCAGTTCCCGGTTTATCAGTACTTTAAATCCAAAAAAATTAATCCCAGCGGTTTTTCATAGTTTTTTCAATTTTCTTACTTTGAAAAAATAATTCCATGCATTTATATCGAAGGGAAAAAACAATTACCTTCTCATGAATATTTAGAATGATACTACCACTTAATAAAATTATGTTTCTTTAAAAGAGCATGACGTGATGATATACACAAAATTTTTATTTCTGCCTATGTATTGGCATTTCTGACTTTTCACCATTTCTATAGAGGAGTGTTTAACAATTTGAAAATATATATTTATAACTTCTAGTTAGTTTGCAACTAAGATATTAAATGACCATAATTAAAACCATACTCGGTGATGATTCCAGATAATCTGAAATTCATTTTAAATGTGTTTATTCTTTCCTCACTTTTAGAATATAATACATTTTCTTATTAATTGTAGAGAAATCATTATACATGCTCATTTATAGAAAAACATATAGCAAATGTATTTAATATCAAACAATATTAAAATCAAGTTAGGAAAATTAAGGGTATCCTTTTCATACACAGCTCTATTTATTTTTAGTACCTCATAAATATATATGGTATTTAAAAAAACGGGTATGCATTCATTGATTTTATTTTTTAAAGTTTATGTGATTGTTTTCATGCTATGTTACATTTCAAATATTAAATATAAAAGTCATTGCACATTAAAACATTTTAATTGGTATATATTATTTCATAAATTGCTGTATTAAATTCTGTCATTCCCTGGAAGCATAAAAGGACACGAATGTTAAATTTAATGTTCTACAAATATATAAATGAAGATCAAAAATTATTTAAGAAATTATTTAAAAATATATTAGAATATTTAAAAAGATTCTTTTTTCCTATTCATATAAATCAAAACTTCACATTTCTCAGAAATATTTGTAATAAAATGGCTATGAAAAAAATTGATGGAAGTACATTTTTAAAATTCTCACCCACAACTGGCGGCATTTTACAGAATACGTTAGATTGTATCGTTCTTCTTTGTGCCTCCAACTTACTCAAGTACTTTAGAAATGTTAGTTTAACATGAAGGAATTTTTAAATGACTTTGGGCGCAATATGTTGAAATTGACCTTTACTCTTTTTTTAAAAAAACAGGAGAGGTATTTTGGTGACAAGTGTCTCATCAATATTTGTGAAAAGCTATCTTCACGACACTCGCATCAAAGGTATCTACATACGTTTATTATCTATGATGTTTATCTATGATTCTGCAAATAAGTTTTAAAAATGTACATGACTGATTATTTTGAAGAACACATTTTTTTATATTTTGCAAAAGTCTTAAGACTTGATTTGTGTTTTAGAATAAAACATTGGAGTGAAAACAAATGCATCAAAGGTACGCTTAAAATAAAAATAATTTATATTCTATAAGAATTTTGGAATATTGTTCCGTTTCCATCATTTTAATAATTTCAGTATCAACTGCAATCATCACTATATGGTATAAAAATGACAAAAGATAGATTTTAAAAAAATAAATTATAAATTTTAAAAATTAAATTATAAAAAATTCATAGTCAGAAATATTTTCAACTTCTTTTTTAATTAAGAAATTATATGGAAAGCATACTCCATTGCAAAATTTTGCTGCAATTTTGTGTTGAAAAAAATTACATTACATTTCATTTTAACATATACATTTATTTCTTGAGTTGCTAATTCTAGTTTCTCTTTTTCACCTTAAGAATCTCAAGATGACTTGACTGTAAGAAACATTTCCGCTTTTCAAATTTAGAAACAGATATCTTAGTTTTTGTGTCGCCTTATAAAATGAGAAGACGGGGAATATATTGGCGTTCTTATTTAAATAACAAGGGGATAATTTTTTTCCCAACAGCAAGTATTTGTTGTAAAGTTATTCTTTACGTTTCTCTTGCTAGTTAATGTTTCAGTCTATTTTTTTCTTGAGAGTTATCTTTTTCTTATTTTGTGTGATTTTACCCTTAAGGTAAGTAAGTTTTGAATAAACATCACGCATGTGTAAGTATATGTACAAAATAATTTAAGCACACTTTCATTTAAAAAAGTTCAAATATTTGTAGATTTTCTATTTTTGGATATGTTGCAGTGAAGAAAAGAGCTAGATTTATATATTTAACTTTAAACGGAATAATCTTACGATCTTGGGTGATAACTTTACTATTTTCTTCTTTTATTTTCATTATTGACAATATGATACTTCAGTAAAAATTTCATTCTCAAATAGTTTGATCTTATGTGTTCTTCACAAAATTAAATAAAGATTAAAAAAATGCAAAATATTTTGACTATCTCGAAGAGTTAAATAGAAATTTTCTTTGTTCCTAATATTATTAATGTTTGTAACCAATACATATGCTGTCATAGATCATAGACCTGACCATTGAAACACACAAAGGGAAAAAACCAATGAAAATTCTATTTTAATAAATGATTGAAAAATAATGAAATTCGCATTCAGAGTCTTAGAAACAGCTACTTTTAAAATAAAATAGAATAGAAAAGGTTCAGCTTAATTAGATTGTAATGTCGCATGCATTTTACATAAAAAGAAAATCTGGTACTTTTCCATTTCGCCGTTGCAAATCTCGCCAAGCAGACTATATTGGGGACAACACACAGTCTACACATATTCCGTTTGGTGTCGGTTGTACTATTTTTGACGACTTTATTGTTTGCGTTGGCGAAATGGTAAAGTACCGAAAATTCCTATACAACACATAAAATATAGCTTTATTACGTATTATAGTTTCCATCTTAAATCAATTTTTAATCACTCTTTAATTATCCTATCGTGAAAAGATAATAAAATGGTCTGGCGAATAAATGAATAAAAATCAATATGGAATTGGTTGATTTAATTAACGTCATCTAAGAAGCTTCGCAGCATGTTTCTAAAGCTAGAATCTTCAAGTTAACTACTTTTGAATGAGACGCAATACCTTAAGATATATCTCACTCCATCCTCTTCCACATCACACGAATAACATTTTAATATTTACCATAAGAAAGTCAGCCCTTTCTGTGGAATCCTTTTGATGGAATCTGTAACAAATTGATAGATGAGTTCGTAAAAGAGCACCGATATAACATTCTCTATTTTATTCAATTTTTAAATAAACAAATAGTTTTACTTACAAAATGGATTGTATCATTTTGTAATTTTTTTCATTTTTGTTATTAATGTTATCTTTGGCTAATTTACTAATGACAGACTGTGTTAGCTTAGTGGTCATTGTCGTGAGCTAGATGACGGCATTGTTTTTGTCGAGTCGTGGGTTCAAGCCCTGATGCTACTAAAGACTAACCGTATAGCGGGGACAATGCTTGTTAAAGCTGCCACAGTTCCAATAGTGGCATGGCGGGAAAGTTAGGAGGGACCAGAGCTCAGGAGTCATCCTGGTCACTTGACCGAGGTTCAAAATAATGAGGTCCGTCACCTATAATCCTTGTGTTGCTTCTCACTTATACTTTAATATAAAATCACAATTGTATTCTTTCATTACAAGACCATAATGTGTAAATAATATGTTTAAAATTATTTTTCTAAATTTAAGTAAGTTAAAAATTATTTGGATGTAAAAAAATTCATATATTTCCATTGTTTACATATCATTTTAGAATAAAAATATTCATGCAAAATTTAAAATTTTGCATTGTTTCCATTTTATAACTGTCATATTGACTGGATTCTGTATCTCTCGCACCAACTGCTTACTGTGGAATGGTAAATAAAAGGGATCAAATGGATGAAAATGTTAAAAGATTAAGGAATATGATTCAATTAACGTCACCATTGGCGTATATTAAATGATTATTACGAATGCTTTGTCAGTACATATTTATATATTAAAAGGAAATTATATATTTCTGTACTAAAATATTTAATACACTTCACATGCCATTTTTTTACTGTCTAAGTTCCTTGAAATCAAATGTATACGTTATTATTCTCTATAAGATTTCAAAGCGCACATACACATTTTTTTTTTGCATTTTTCTACTCAGAAACTTTAAAAAATTGATTGTTTTGTTAGTTTTGAAATCTAATATTCTAATATCTACTATAAGTAATTTAACACATATAACTATCTTTTCTCAGAAAATTCTAATATTTGGAAATACACAGATTCTTATGTTATAACATTAAATAGTTATTCTAAATCATTTTAATGAATTTCCTAACTTTAAAAAATTTGAATAAGTAATGGTACGCAGTCCCCACGATTATAGTACTGTGTGTCTTATAATTTGGTCTGTTTCTTCTTAAACTCTTTGAAGTACAGTTAAAGGCTACGTAGGGGAACATAGTTTGCATAATTTCAGGTATGCTATCGATTTATTTGAGACGATTTCTTTCTCTTATTGGTGATACTTCAGCCCTTCCGGTCATTCCTTTAAATGAGATTTCTTGCGAACATGGGCTCAGACACTTACACAATTCTATCAGACATTCATCACACTTCTCAGAAGAAACTCTTCAGACACGTGACACTCATGCAAATACTCACAGTTATATTTCTTACTTGAAGACGCACAACAATTTAACTCACAGATACAATACTATATAGAGCAAATTGAAGAAATTTATCTGAGTAACATTGTACCATGTATAGTATCTCTGTGAGGAACGTCAGTTTCGAGATTTGTAACCGTTAAACTACAACCTAGCTGTCTTAATAAACTTATTTAAAGCAAAGAAATACTGTTTTGTTTCGAGTAACAGCGTCATGTAAGGCTAATTTATATTTGTCTATGATCGGAGACTTTTATCTCTCCACAATACGAACTTTTGCTTTTTTAATATTGATATGTGTAATTAGGGAAGGAATTCATTATTTAAAGATAATTATATAAAAGAAAAATAACACCCATTTTATAATCATATTGCTATAACATTGATAAAAGAGCATGTATTTAAAGAAAATATTTTACTGACGAATGGAATAATGGACTAATGTTAAAAGTATTTCTTAAATTACCTCAGATGTCAAATTTGAAACAGGAATTTATAAAAGGAGTCTCAAATTGAAAATTATTAGCTTTTGTGAACCTTGCATTATTTGCTATTATTACTCGTAATTTCGTTATTCATATACTGTTCGGATAGCATTCGAATGAAATATAATTATATAAATAAATTAAATGAGTGATAAGAATTTTCCGATACTATGAAGTTTTCTATTATCAAAGGATACAAAGCGAAAAACAAGGAAATCAGTCTATAACGAATGCGCTGATAAAAATAACAAAAAAAAGTAAGAATTATCTTTTAAATTTAATTAAAAAGTAAGATTGTCCGATGGAGACAAAAATTGACGGATAGGAAAATTATGCACAGAATAAAAAGTGATTAAAATTTCAGAAAAATTGAATGATTTCTTTCAGAGTTATACAGTTACAAAGTAATGAGCTCAATAAGGTGTTGATCCACCTCTAGCATGGTTTCGAGCTGCCACACGACGTGGCATAAAGTGTTAAAGCTTCCTGTTGGTCTTCTGCGGTATTTCTTGCCATTCTTGCTCCAATTGTCGGGCTAGGTCATCGACTTCCCAGGTAGATGCAGTCGCCTTCCCATCATATCTAAAACATGCTCGATTGGAGAGAGATATGGCTATCCAAGGAAGTATTTTACAAGCTGTAAGACAGTTCATAGTAACTTATAGAGCCGTATGTGGTCTGGTATTATCTTGTTGAAAAATAAGACCGGGGTACTGCAGAGAAAGGTAGCAAAAAAGGTCTCAGAATATTGTCGACGTATCGCTGTGCTGTAAGTGTGCTTCTAATAACGACGAAAGGGGTCCGGCTATTAAGAGAAATGGCATCCCAGACCATAACTCTTGGTTGAGGGCCTGTCTGGAGTGCAATAGTGAAAGCAGGATCAGCACACTGCCCTGGGCGACTCCAGACACGTCTTCGATGACTGTCAGAACACAGTTGGAAGTGGGATTCATCGCTAAACACTTCACGTCTTCAGTCAGCATCATTCCAACCTGATCGAGCGAAGCGCCACTATAATCTGGCTCCACAGTGTGCAGATGGGAGTGGCAGGTAGCGTAGTGGTCGGTACGAGATTAGATTTTGCTTTATGAGCCGTCTGTGAATGGTAAGGGTGGACACTTGTGTACGGGTCGCACGTCTGTTTATTGATGGTCAGGACTGAAAATCACTCTGTAACCCCGATCTGCTGTGGCCCTAATTCGACCGCTACTATCATGCGCTGAAATCTGTCATTGCCCACCCATTCTTGCCGGTATCTTCTAATTGCCGCATCGCTTCGACCCATACGACGAGCGAATCTCTGATTTGCTCAATCTGTAATTTTTAATCCAATGATGAGACATCTTTCAAACCCTGACAGTTCTTCGTAATGAGCTCGAAACATATGACAAGGCATTTTTTCAGTCGTTGAAAGTTATCCTAAATCGCAATGCAACAGAAAATCTGACCATCAGATTAAGAATCGCCTCTTAGATACACCTGCTTATTGCACATTTCCGATGCGCTGTAGCTCCCACTTTTCATTAATTGGACACCAAATTTTAATCATTTGCATGTTTGGTCCAAATGTCTCTGCATACGAATTGTCATTACAACCAG
>BMAW01033441.1:136674-208440 GCA_019974015.1 Nephila pilipes | reverse complement strand
AATCGTAGTGTCTAGAGATTGTCTTATCTTTAAATTTAATAAAATATTCAATCTTTATATTGTAGAAATGCAAGTAAATAATAGATACAATGATTCCTTGTGTCAGTTAAATATGACTGTCATGGTCGATGTCAGTTACCATTTGTATTATTGATCTACATTTGCATACAAAATGTTTCCATATTAACCTCCTAAAATATAAGCTAATACAAAAGGAAATTCGATACTTAAATAAGCGTTTGGAACAAAACCCTTTTCTGACTATATGGAAATGAGAAGCTCAAAATATTACTTTGCTACGATTTTTCTTAAAAGGATACTATTTAATTTTACTAATTTTATCTTAAGTGCTTTTCAACCTCTTTGATGAAGTGCATTTACTTTCCATTAATCGCATGTCCTTTTCAGATTGAAATTTTAAGAGGACTGATTATTTAAAAGATCTTTTTTTACGAAACAAGGTACACCTACGCACTAAATGTTCCTCAAATGCATATAAATTAAGATTTGTTTTGATGGAATTTAAATGAGAAAATTTTCTCTTGTGGCTCTTAAAATGTCATTGTAATTAAGCATTTCATTTTCTATGTGACAAATTGAATATAACGTTTAATTTTCTCTGCACTAATATCCAATATATTCAAACGCATAGACAAATGAAGGCAAAATTGAAATGAAATACAATTAGATTTTATTCACTAAGATAACATTATCAGACCTTTTTTGAATTTCTGAACTATTAGATTGTTAAGAATATTGATAAAATAAATTGAAGAATTTATATAAAAAATTCTTTATCTATATATGTGGAAACTCTTTTTGGTAACTTATGCAGAAAAGTGTGTGAACATAAAAAATTCCTCCATTTAGGAACAGATTAAGGAAAAAATAAACATACATGATGCAAAAAAATATTTGATAAACTCAGTTTAATATTGATGATCTATCCGAAGTAAAAGAACAGGGAAATTGAATTTTATCATAATATGTTTTATTTTGGCTTTACTTTCATAGTATTTTTAATGACTCGTTTCTAATGCATTCAGTGTTGTATATTATTAAGGACTCATTATTCTGTTTAAATTAACTATCATGCTAAAAGCAATAATGATAATATAAACTATCACTTTAGCATGAAAAAATAAACTAAATTTACGAATGTAAATTATCATGAAAGATTCATTTCCTCACAAATTGAATTAACGTTAATTTTATTGTGTTATACACACACACACACACACACACATATATATATATATATTTAAAAATCACATATTCAGCGAAACGTGATTTCTTCATAAAATAATCAAAAGAATTAACGATGATCAACATTTCAAATGATTTAACTACGAAAACCATTAATTATCTTGTTATAAGAAAAAAAATCCCTTTAAAAAATTGCAGATACATATGTACGTAAATAAATAGAAAGAAGAACACATTTTAATAGGGCTTTATTTCTTTATGTTAAGATTCCATTATAAGTTCAATAGAAATTAACTTATGTGCTAAGAAAATATTCTTTTATTACATAGGCAGTGAAAGGAAAGAACCACTTTATAACGAACAATTAATTTTGTAATGTTTTTTCGACAAAACCTTAAACATAATATACTTAATATCGATTATTATTTTACAGTGTTTATTTTCCTAATTAAAATGTAAAAGGCGCATTATAATACTGTATAAAATTTATAATTTCATTAAAGAAAACATAACTTTTTATTTTGAATGGAAATTGGAAATTGGGAGAGGAATGGCTACTATGCATTTTTTGACATGAACAATCGATAAAACTAAAAAATTCGTACAATTTTATTCATAGTTTTAGGCAATGTAACATGAAAGAATCACGAATTGTACTCGTATATGTATTTTTTGCAAATATAAATCTTAATTATTAATGTGGTTTTGGGATTTTTTTATTATCTTTGCTTTAGCAATATTTTGAGTTAATATTAACATATCATCTTCTATCAGATAATGCTAGCTAAACAGAAAATAATTTAGTGTTATTCAAAAACCAGATTCTAAGTAATTAATAATAGCGAGTATACACATTTTTTAAAAGTAACTTGCTTGCTTATGAAGCATAAAATAGAGATCTTCAGTAAAAGCGTTCATAAAATATGTTTTTTAAGTACGTAAAAAGAAACCGTTTTGAATTTTGGAGTATATTCTATCACTAATCAACTTGCTATACTTTGAATAATCTAAAGGATTTCATATTGTGATTATTGTACGTCAAAAAGAAAAAAAAACAATTTCTTATTTAAATAGATTTATTAAATATACTTCATTTTCAAATTACTTAATAAAAATAAAAGGTCATTGGTAATATTTCATTTTATTCAATTTATTAAAATACATTTTAGTACCTATCCTTCATCATTAAATTCCTCAGATATCTTAAAGTCTAATTAGATTGTCACTAATTTCATAAATTTAATTGAAGAGGTGTTGGGAGAAAATACATATGATTGTTTATTAACTGTCTTTCCTGAATATATAAGGTCGTTCTATTGAGAACATGTCTTAATTCCATTTAATCATAGTTTAAAATAAAACCAAAATGGCTTAGCTTGCCCTCTCCTTCGCTACTATTGAGATACATCTTTAATACTGAAGATTCGACTCCATTTTTCTAATCAAGAGTAACTTCTAATAATTTTTACTACAATGATTAATTACAATAATTTACTTTTACTTAAAACATGTATCCTCCTGTCATTAACTTCTGTCTCTCTTCTTTCTTTCGAATATACAACCTCTGACAATAAAGTTCAATGAATGAAGTCAGAATGGCTGATCTGGGAACACTGGCGACACTATACGCTGTACCTGCTTAGCGGCAAGTGTTGAACATCTACCCACACCGTTGCTCAGTTGGGAGTCGTTTGTGTTCCGCGCAAGACTTGTTTTACAAATTGTTTGTTTAGTGCATTGGTTTTTAACTGAGAACAGAAAAATGAACGAACAAAAGATCAATTAAAATTTTTTTAAAGCTTGCCAAGACACCGAAAGAAACTCATGCGATGCTGGTACGTGTTTATGAAGATCAAGCACTGTCCATAAAGTATGTGTGCGATTGGTTCACCCGTTTTCGAGGAGGCCGGAAAGGGTTTATGACAACCTCCATAGCGAAAGACCGGTGACCTCCGTCAGTGACGATAACATTGAGAAAGTGAGGCAATTACTCACGAAAAATGGTCCATTAACTGTACGCATGATAGCTGATGCACTGCAGATTAACCCCGAATCCAAACAAGAAATTGTTACCCAGAATTTAGGGATGAGAAAAACGTGTTGTCTTGTGCAAAATCACTTGACTGATAATCACAAACAGGCACATTTAGAGGCTTCGCAGGAATTTTTTGACATAGCGGATGTGACACCCAATTTTTGAACTGCATTGTCACTGAGGATGAGTCCTGGTGTCTCCGATACGACCCTGAAACGAAATGGCAAAGCATGGAATGGGTTCTCCTGCATCAGAGAAAAAGGTCAGAGCAGATAAATTATGTATTAAAACGATGCACATCACCTTTGTTGACAGTCATGGTATTATCCACAAATAATTCCTACCTGAGGGTATGATGATGAATGCTGGAAGGTACATTGAAATTTTGACCCGTTTCAGAAACGTCTACGCTGGGTACGACCCCAGTACGCACAATAAGGTTCATGGTTTTTTGTTCGCGACAATGCTTGCCCTCACACAACCAATATCGTCAGACAGTTTCTGGCAAAAAAGGGGGTGGTGCGAATTGAACATCCACCATACTCGCCAGATCTCAATCCTCCAGATTTCTTCCTATTCCCACAACTCAAACTCGTTTTGAAAGGAAAGAGATTTGACGATATTCCTGACATTCAACGAAATATGACGAGACTTTCGAACTCCATCCCAAAAGAAGACTTCTTGCAAAGCTTCCAGGACATGTATGGCAGATCTCAACTTTGCATAGTTATGGGAGGTGACTATTTTGAAGGACATTAAGGTAACTTTCGTTAATATTTTATTTACGTTAATGTTACAGGACTATTCACCGAACTTTATTGTCAGAGGTTGTACTTTGCTGATATATATCACTATCATTAACTCTCAATTCAACGAACACACACAATACACTTTTTTATCTTCATCTAATTTATCCAATTCAGTTTCATTTTTTTGGTACGAAGCTGGAATTTTATGCAAGTCAAATTACAAAAAGTCCCCAAGTTTAGTGAGGAGAAAATGTCGAATAGCACAAAGTCACAAAGTGAATGGGAAATAAGCTATAGATTATGACTCGAGAAACGAAGCATGTATCTACACAATTATATCCTATGATAGTGTAACTTTTGAGAGATATGAGCTCTGCAAACATATTTATTTTCTAATCAATGAAAACTTTTTTTTTCATTAAAAATCATATTGTTTTGAACTAAATAATATCTTTCTACGAAAGTAAACGAATATTTCCGAATTAAGAAAAGTGGATAAAAAATTACAGTTGTACATTTATTATCTTATGAATTATTTTGGAAAAGCTGCCTAGTGATTTTTTTAATTAAATACAGTT
This sequence comes from Nephila pilipes, assembly GCA_019974015.1. NCBI lineage: Eukaryota > Metazoa > Arthropoda > Arachnida > Araneae > Nephilidae > Nephila > Nephila pilipes. Next base: position 203,872 of record BMAW01033441.1, on the reverse strand, counting down.
AAAACATTTACGTACAATTTCGTTATGAAAATACTCCGACCGCTCATATAATTATTAAAATATGGATTTGTATTCTATCATCCTTAAATTTGGTTTCTCAAACGAAATTCTTTTTAAGAGTTGTAACTTCTGATCTTCATTACTAGTCCTTGTTACATATCTTAATCTAATATAGATAAGTCAAAACTGTTGAATTGAATGCAATTGAATATGCTTAAAAAGAAAGAAGAATTGTTTATTTATTATCACTATAGAAAACTTAATGCTCGCTCTTTTTTATAGGATTCAAACCTAACCCGCACAAACCTAATTTATGATTTAAATAAGAAATCTTATGATACCAGTTCCCTCTTTCTGAATTTCATAACTCTCTTTAACAGTAACTACGTAGTTTAATATTTAAAGTGAAACTCTCTGCAATCCACAAACCTAACAGATGAATTTTAATCCGAATAACAACTATCTGCAAGTCGTATTTCTCTATCTCCTTTCATTTTCCCATTAAATCTATATCATTTATTTATGTATGTATCTGCATAACTTAACTTCCTTCAACTGATTTACCTAATCACATTTCATATTGATTGAGGAGAAATTGTAACCTTATGCGATTCAAATTGATAAGAAATTCCCGACGTCAGTGAAGGGAAAATAGCAAACAGTCCAGCGTCACAAAGCAGCTTGCCGAACTTTAAATGGCAAACGTTCATCACTCTGTACAAAACTGATGACATGTCTCGCTAATTTGAACAATACTCACCTGACGTGAAGGATACAGTATCCATTAATTATTTCATAAAAATAAATACTTTACATTATTAGTGATAGCAATTACAGTGTATTTCAGTAAAATTTCATATTACATTTTATTTTTATGATACACGGTCATCCAGTGCTGAAGCTTTTAAACATTTTGTTCCATAATATGAAATTGGAGTAGTGTTTTCGAGTTTCTACTTCCACAAATGCAAGTTCGAGTTTAATAATACAAATTGCTATAAGTCAACTAAATTAAACAGTTTATTGAGTAATCTGGGAAGAAATTGATGAATAAGCTTCAAACTCAAAGAAATTAAAATTTATTTTTAATTATATCAGACACATTTAAAAGTAAAACACGGCATAATTGCATAATATTCTTATATCAAACTTTGAAGAAAATGGAATTATAAATCGTGAAAATTCTTAATAGTTCTTGGTAAAATTCTTCTAACACACTTTCTAAAAATGCTTCATTAAGAATTCGGGTTCCAACCTGTGTAATACAGGATTATAAATTTACTAAAAGAACTATATATATCGGTTTTATGTTCATTATTCTCCATTATTATGCAATAAATAAAATGGTATCCATCCACAAATTGACCTAAATTTAAAATTTTAAAATCGAGTAGAAAAATATTAGTCCTGTATCTCGAAAATTATAATCCATTATTCATTTTCCTTGCTACTTTGGCTGAAGTAAATGCTTGAAATTTACATTCATTAGAATTCATTTCGGAATCATAGTAGCAAATAGAATATAAATGAATTCTTTAAAGGAAATGAGATTTCTAAGCTTAAGGCGCAGAAAATGTATAAGAAGGAGCATTATTTTTCTTACCCTTAGGCTGATTGACAGATTCCTGCCAAAAACGATTCACTTCGAGTTCTGTTGTATTTTGATTAAAACATGGTCTCTAATGTTCGTAAGAAACGCTAAAGCAACCCAGATAAAAAAAAGCTGTGGATGGAATGAAAAATTAAGGTATACATCAAAACCATGAGATAAAAAGTTCCGAATAGAAGGAAATGTACATCAAAAAGGATAATATATTTGCTACAGTAAAATATGCAAATATTTAAGATGTTTATTTTATTTTAAATATTTGATTATAAAATTATTATAATAATGTACGAGGGTTGTATTTGAAGATGGATGGCGTCACTAAAGTAAACTGTTGTTACCATTGGGTTTTGCGATCTGTTAAACGAAGTCGAAACTAATTGTGACTTTCAAATGTAAGTTAGTTTTGATTCGAGAGTCATTTGCTGCAAATCAAAATTTGATTGCTGCCATGTCAAGTTATCGACGAATTTTTGCTTCGAGTTGTCACCGTCGATTAGACCTGGATTCATCACCATGCACCAGAAATCAAGTTAAAATTAAAATGTTGGGTGGCTTCTGGTAAATCCCTTCCAAAATAGACGAAGATAGTCTCATCGGTCGGAAAAGTTATTACGCATAATGTTTTAATTAGTGAAAAGCGTAATGATGATGTAATTAATTGAGACTTTCACAAATATTTAGAGAGGATGAGGATTACTAAAAACGAAATACTTTCGATTCATGAGCTCTCTTAGAATTCTGAAGGATTTATTGAGCTATCCTAGTATTAAAACAAATAAAGCTATCCGTAGTATTTTCGAAAATAATATAGGAAATACTTTTTTTCAAAACGAGTTGTGTCATAACAATTTGTTTTTTACATAGATACATTTTTATTGATATTTAAACATAAAAATCACGAAATTATTTAAAGTCTTAATTTTATTCGTTAAAATTATTTTAAATTTCTTATTGCATTTCCATTCGTCGCTGAAGAATTCTAGAATGAATTAAAGACATCTCAGTCTTTACTCTTTGCTCTTGTTCACGTCTCATCTAGGACATGAAGGTAATTTTTTAGTAATTGAGTTTTACGGGGCGGTCTAATAATGATTATGAAATTAAAATATGAAAGAATTTTGAAATGATTTCTAAAGTTATTTAAACTCAACATGTTAAATATCTAATTAAAGAGTGAAACACAAAAGTAAAAAAAAAAGATCATTTTAACTATTATTATAGATGATTTATAATAATAATAACAATTATCTCAATATTAAATATTACAAATGTTAGTGTTAAATAGGCATTATATATTATCCGCAGATAACATATATTATTTACTAATAAATAGTTAAAATTGCATTTTGCATAACTTAGAAGAACAGGATAAATTTAAAGCATGAATCATTATTTACATTATTTTTTTGTAATGATAACAAGGTATGAAATGTAATATGAAATTTGGTTGTGTTAGAAAAATGGGGAACATTCCTCATTCTTTCGAATGGAAAGAAAAATTACCATTCATCTTTTTTTTTTAGAATTTCAAACGACAATTAAGCAAATTACTAGTACTTCATGACAACATTATAGACTTACAATTTTATTCTCAAGCACCCTAATGCTTTCAAAATGTCATGTACGTACGTATTACTATGGAGGATTTGTAAAAGGGTGTTGAAATCCTATTTTATTCAATTATGTGTTTCAAAACTGATTTTATGAAACTGAATCATGAGGTTTTTATACATAAAATATTGGAATGATTTAAATAAGGATGTAACACGTAATGATTACTAAGACCATAACGTTAATGTGTAGATATTTTCCTAACAATCCACATCTTTTAAAAAAATATCATCAAAACTATTAATGTATCTTAAATCTTTTATGTGTTTTCTTTAAATATTCTTGCAATAACATTTCCTCTAACGACTCCCTTTCGCCCAATGTCTTCATACGAGCGTTTGGGGAGAAGTACCTAGTTATAACCATCAATTGATGTAAATCACAAGAAAAAAAATGCTTTTTTTGTTTTGCCATTTTCATCATTTTATAGCAAGCATATCAGCATACAAATATTTTAAAACTGTTTTCTGATAAAAAAAAAAAAAGTTATAAGCAAATTGAATTATTGATAAATCAATTGATATACAATTAAATTAATAAATCCCAAAGATGATCTTATAAAATATTTTTATTTTTGGTGTGTATTTAAAAGCTTTTCACATGCATATGAAATATTAAAATTATAAAGAATAATTATGGTATAATAAATATAGTTCTTATGCATGTATACGAATCTAAAATTGTGTTTTTATCACTGTAATGATGAAAAAAGATACTGACAGTTTATTGCTATTCCATGACACACTTTCTTTTAGTTCTAGCAATTTCCATGTCATAAGTGTGTCAATTAAGCGTTACAATTAAACATTTCTTTTCGAACGTCAGTGAACTTATTTTATTTTTTTTTTGTTCATAATCATATATAATAAACACCCTAGGTATGAAATATTCATCAGTTGATTTTAGAAACTATAGAGTTTGAACACATGATATAACGCCTCAAGAATGCAGAATTGAAAAAAAGATTGTTTCTCTTGCTTACCTTAAGAATGAAAACAAATGCACGTATTCCAGAAGTTAGACTTCTTACCTGAAATTGTTTCTGCGTTTGAAAATGTATTTTGAGTAAAGACTTCAGAAAACATTGATTAATTCCATATGACGGACGAACTTCGAAAAACACGAAGGATCTTGGAGATGGAGATCGTAATTTTAAACCCCGGTCAAGTGACGAGGACCACACCTGAGCTAGCACTTCTGAATTTCTTATAATATAAAAAAGTATATGTATATTAAGCGTTTATGATATGTAATTATACCCATAGAACAATAGAATGATTTAGCACAAAAACATTTTGTGAAAAAAATAAAACATCAATTAACTAATCAGCAATACCTCTTATATAGAAGTTCAAACTTTGGATTGCCTGGATTTCAAAATAAAAATATTTGCATTTATGAAGGAATAGTTAGAGAATAATTTTTTTAAAATTTATTTTATTTCAAAATTTTTAATATGGCTTATCTTTTAAAAACAAATAAAAGACTACGAAAATCTGTAACACTAATATTTCTTTGATATTTATTATAAACGATTAAAATACAGCAATGTAATTAAAATGCTCAATAACTTCTTTTAATTAGTTGCTGCATGTTTTAAAAGTAACGAAATTATTGTACGCAACATTTTTTTTCCTATTATTTCTTCTAGAAAAGAAGACGAAATCCATTCCAAAAATAGAGTTCATTCTTCTTTCGGCTTATTTAAACTTCATGTTTAGTAAAATTTATTTCCAGCACGGTCAAAGTTCAAGTAAAAAAGAGTGCTAACATTTCTGGTGAGCGTTCGTGAGCTTTTTCCAGTTTCTGCATTCTTTTCCTTTTTAAAAAAGAAACTAAAATAAGCGGAATCAAAATTAATTTCGGGAGCTTTCATTTTCTTTACAGAAAAAAAAAGTTTTTTTTTTCATGGAAATAAATTTCTTTTTCGGATCCTGTTTCTAATTTTGGATTGTTTGTCCATTGTATAATTAAAGAAAATTCCAATTTTAAATTTCTAATGCTTTTGTTTACTTCCATTGCCGAAATTGCGTTTAGAAGAAAATTAATAGCACCGTTTTTAGAAGGTAATTTCTTTCTTTTCTTTGCGAATTGGAAATGAATAAAACAAAATGTATTTATGTATACAAATTACATAAAAATAAGACCCCGATTCTAAAAAAAGAAAAAAAAAGTGTTCTATTTAAACATTTGCTGCTTTTTAAATTATTGTTCTTTTATCTCATTAAGTATAACATTGCATCAAAGTATATAAGGTTCCATTAGGAAATTAAACGATTTGCCTCATTAAACAGAAAAATTGTTTCCAATGCATTGATCTGTCTGAATAAAATAGCAATGCCTAGTCATATTCTGGAATAAGAGATTTTAAAAGCGTATGCAACATTTAGTCAAAATATGTATACGCTTTTATTTTTATATTTTCTAAATACCATATTGATGCCCCAATATATTAAGCATTTTACTACAAATACAATATACTTAAATATATAAAATAGTGAGAGTTGCACATAAAAGATCTTTAGTGCATATAACTAAAATATATACGTTCTTTTTTTTTATTGCCAATTTTTTTAGAATGAAGAAAGGTCTATATGTATATATGTGTTTCCCAATAAGAAAGCACAGAGAATTTCGAATGTATTATAAGAAATTTAAATATCATATTAAATATATTTGAATTTAATGTTTCATAAATGTCAATAATTTAAGGAATTTTTTTTCATTTATTGCAAAATTACATCTAAATGTTTCGGGTTATCAGTTCTAATGAACATGTCTAATAATACCTGTAACATTATTGAATGCAATATTCATTGAATATTAAAATTATTTAATCTCTAATTTTGAGTTAAATATTTATTTTAAGCATTTCATAATCTATCTATGGGATCACCTAATAAAGAAAGAAATTTCTTTCAATAGAGCAAGCCTGTAGATACGAATAGCCTATTATTTAAGAATATAAGTATTTTATTCCCTCTTCTTTTAAACGAAATCCATCTCATTACTGTTTTTGGTGCCTCATGATATTATTTTGTCTTTTCATACATATTAAAACGCATCTTGTACAATAATTATTTCATTACATTTGCTGTTACATTTTTTTTTTTTGAGTTATAAGAAATAGAAGAATAAATTGGAATATTCATTTAAAGTGTTCTTGGAATACTCTTAAGTAAAAAGTAACAAAATATAATTGAAATATTTTAGTTATTTAAAATAATTCGAAGTTATTTTTTATTATAGAAAGTATTATATATCTAACAAATTATTAATTTAATTACTATGGCTAATTTTTAACTATTTAATAGTCCAGTAACTTTTTGTTACTGGATTTCTTGAAATTGACTAGAACAAAAAAAAAAAAAAAAAAAAAAATTAAAAATGCAGATTATCCGAACATATAGAATTTTCGTTACGGAAATATGATCTTATAGCACTATTATATAGCATATGTTATAAACTAATATAAAATATTATATTCTATTTTCTTAGTTTATTCTTTGTTGTACACAAAATTATTTCACGCGAAATAATCCCGCGTATACACCTATCACAATACTAAAATACCAACATAACATTGTGTATAAACCTAAACAACAATTTTAAAGCTTCGAAATAGAATGTTTAATGCCAGATTAAAATTGTAATATGTTGAAACACAACAGCTCATTGTAAAAAAAGTAGCAATAATTATGGTTTAGATTACATTAAACTTATATTGAAAGGTCAAAATACCATAGTATTAGAACTTACGGCACTTATAAATTTTATGATCCTGTTGAATCAGTTAACATTAAATTTTACAATAAAGTCTAATTAGTACAACAATGTGAAACTGAACAATAATATTTAAGCAATAATATCATAATAAGGAATACAGCACGGATTAGCGTAACATTAATAGATTTACAGAAAGTTAATATAATAAAGTGTTAATTTTGTTTTGAAAATGCAGAATACGATTTCTATTTATCATTTTTTCTGTATGTTCCTTGAATTTTTTCATCTTATAGATATGTAAACAAATTATTTCATTGCAGATTATCTGGTCTTTTTTATATTGGAGAAATTTTATCATAAGCAGGATTAGAGCAGTCGATGGTCCAAGTCTTGACTTTCTTAAAGTGTAAAGGATAAAAGTGTAGTTTTGTTCCTCCACATGGTACGTTGTAAGATATCGCCAAATTGGTGACTTTTTGCAGAGAAGCATATACACAAGACATTCCACAGAGCAAGATAAATTGTAAGGTTGTCAAGAATAACGACCATTTCGAACGAGAGATTCCACACACATTTGTTGTCTTATCATTAATAAACCTTCCGCCACCAAGTGGTGAAGCTAAACTACTCATGTGTTTATAATGTACACCGTCATGTATTAAAAATTAAAACTGATCCCCTTTACACATTATTCTTTGTAAAGTTCAGTGCAATAATAATTATACGAGTGATGCAAAAAGAGGTAACCGTAACCTGTTTTTTTAACTAGTTACCACGCATTTCATCATTAATTAACTTAACTTGATGAAACAATTAAACTAGTAACTTAACATGATTTTATTTTTTAAAAATTCATTAGTTAAGCAATTAACAGTTTGACCGTGCGTGGTTAGGACAGCATGTTTGTTTACATACTGACTAGCCTGAGGTTCCCTCGGTCACACATATTTCTTTTGAACAGTTTGATTCTATCTTCCACAAAATCACGACTTCTGTTGCATTTGTTAGCACCGGTCATTCACGAGTATTTCGAGTGCAATATACGTTCTAAATATGGTTTTTTTTTTGCAATTTTTGTACATTTTATTTGTGAAAGCATTTATTGTTCAAATTATGAATCGGTGGATGATACCGATGAAGAATTACTGATGAAGGTATCATTTAGTGATAAATAACCTATTGATGAGTTTTCAGAATCTTCGAATGACGATTCTTATTCTGAGAATGAAGATTTCAGGCCAAAGGATAATGTGTTGAGAAAAAATTTGGATAGACCGACTTCCACTCCTCCAAGACTTACGTTCACCAATGCTCCTTATATAAATTTGCTAATTGGCAATTGTATTTTGTATTATTATCTTTCAAAAAATCAACAGAAAGGGCAATTTTAGCTCAACCTGTCCTTCAATAACCGATCTGTTAAGTGGTTAAACAAAGAAACATACGAATGTTAACTTTTATCCGAGGAAAATATTTTGAAATATTTCTTTTTCTTCTCGGTTGAGATTTTTCTTTCGACTCTGATTTCTCCCCATTTTTCAAACTAAAATTCTATGGGCACAAATCAAATTAAATGAATCAGATATGTCGTAATTAACTTTTAAAAATATTTTGACGATTTGCCTGATATGTTCGAGTCAGACCTGAGCATCCACCATTTCTCTAAATTTATCGCAAGGAACACGGCAATCATTTTCACTTCTGGTAATTTTTTCCTGTTTTTTCATGTTTTCTTCCTCCAGGTCGTCCTTTTTACTCAATAGGCGTCTTTAGCATACTACATACTAGCGACAGTAAATGGAAATAATTGTATTTTTATATTTTCATTAATATTCAAATTATTTTTCATTTCATATTCCTCTGCTGTTTTTGATTGACAAGTTGTTTCATAGGTTGGTACAAAACCTTTCATTCAAATTTAGATATCTACTTTCTTTAAATTAATTTATGTTTTTTTTTAGCACAACAAAAAGTCTTTGCCTTTCGGTCCATTTAATTTGCACTTGTATATTTTCCTCAAATACCATGAAAAGTAGTCTCAGGACAATTAATTATTATTATTTTCAAAAATTGTGTTTTTCAAGGATTTTGATTCGAATGAAACAAATCTTAAAATACTGAATTCTTTTACAGAAAAAAGCTTAAAATCTAAGAAGGGAAATTTTTAAATTTTCTTTTTCTATAAATACTAGAAAATTAAAAAGAATTATTCGAAAAATTGCTTACAATGGATGAAAGAAATTTCAATCAACCCAATTTCAATTTATATATATATGTGTATTAAATAAAAGTATTCACATTATCCTACTAATAAAAATCCAAATATGATGCAAAATTTTTCAAAATTTGTCAGGTGAGACTAAAATCATTTTATATCTTCTAAATAATTAAAATGATACTTTTTAAAAGTCAAAACCCAGTTTAAAAGCTTTAATTCCTAAATATCTTCTCATTGTCACGCGATTCTTGAACCTTTCGGTCAGCAATTATGTGTAAAGACGAGTGTTAAGAACTGCAAAATAATAGTAATGAGAAATATTACATTCATCCTCATGTAGGATAAATAAAGAAAACAAATCGCAACATCAGCCGAGTTTAATGAAATAATTATTTTTCCATTAACTGTGAATTTTCTTAAAATTTGTCACGAATAACTGTCTTAGATTAGCTATGATATTTTTCGTATTAGTATTTATCACTTGTTTCTTTCGATTTATACAATCAAGTACTCTTTTCTTAAAGTTCATTTTGTCATCCATGACATCGAAACTCACATTTAGTGAAACTCTTATTATAGGATAGTAAATTATAAATTTATAAACGACAAATATGGGTACCTAGTCATCAAACATAACATAATAATTTCAATCGATAGAGAATACTACATTTTATTTTAATATATGTTAATAATGAAACTTACTTTAATGTATATGGTTTTATTTTTATAGATTTCAAAGTTTAATTTTACGTCGGTATGCTTTATCTGAAACGCTGCTGAGTTCAATATTTACATTTTTCTTCCCTCTAGAATACAAATAAAGTGGTTTATTTTTGTATTGCTCCACACTTTGATAAAAACACAGAAGTTATATATATATATATAGGAAATAATTTTTTAAAAATTGTTTAAAAAGTTAAAAAAATAGAATTATTTGTAGTTCTGTAAAAATTTATTATAGATTTTGAAGTAGCCGTAACATAATACTATATCCTGATTATTTTTGAAAGGTGCTGTAAACATCCTTTTGCATACCATATATATCTTTAGAACATTACGCTTAAGCATAATGTCTTAAAACTTTACATTTGTCTATTCCACGTATTTTAAGTACGTGTCAGAAACATACATTGTATAAAATAATATTCTGGTTTAACTAATCAAAATTTTATTTTTGATTATGATTTCCGTTCCCTTTTGTATCCAAATTATGTATTTTTTACTCAAAATATAAAAATACCCTTTAATTATTTTTCTGTTTCCTCTAAAATAATTTCATTAATTCCGTTAACTTACAAATAAGATATGATTCAACTAATTAACTACTTAGAATTGGGTGAACAAACTCTGAAAAGGCTGTAATAACTCAACGTAATTGTGTTCATTAATTCAAAAAGTTTATAAAAGAGATTGTCTGTTAGAAGCACGATAAGATAATAAGGAAGAACGTATAACCTTCTTGATTAATTTTGACGTTCAATTCACTGGCGGTTAACTTGAGAAAACTCTGCTACTTAACATGGAAGATGAAAGAGATTCCAGTTTAAAGACAGGTCGTTGACTTTTAATAAATGGTTCCAATTTTAAAAGTAAGGTATCTGAATGGTACATTATTCCTTAATTTATTATATGCAATGTGGTAAGTTTCATCGTAATCGAAAAGGAAATTTTCCTTTATTTAAATTTCAGTTATGAGAATGGTAACAACACTATTGTTTATGTTAATTCTGTTATGTAATCCAGAATAAGGATGATTGCGAAAAGAACATTGCTGTAAATATTAAAAAAATTTTAGTTGTTTATCGTTATTTCTAATACTTGATCTTTAATTATTGTCCATATATTGTTAATGAATTGTGTACGTTATTAACGAACTCGGATTCATTTTAGTAAAAAGGTGCTTTAAAATTTTAAATTATCCGTTATAATCATCATACCATTTTATGTATTTCATACAGTTGTACATAGTTATTAATTTTGAATTATTCCATTAAGAAAAATACAACTTCTCAATCAAAGAGCATTTATACTGATGCAGTGATACTATTGAGAAAATAATGAATTTAGGCTAACGGTTATTTCATATTTTAACCTGCATTATGATTCTCACCTGGAATTATTATTTTCAATGATGGAAGAACATGTCTTTATCCATTTACTCTCTTAAGAATTTCAGCAAAGAAGTGCCAGTTATAACACTTTCTGAGGAACATTTTTATAGTTTGGCGGGGTTTCTATTTTCTTCCCTTAAAAGAAATGAGGGACAACCTTCATGACACTTCAGACATTTTTAATGTAACTTACTTTCCCCCATTCTCTGTTTTCGCGCGCTTCTAGAAATACCCAACCGGAGCCTCATCGCTGTTTCATAATTCATCAGGAATAAGCAAAAAAATATTTTATGAATCAGATATCAATACAATAATTTCGTTGAAATCCGTATTGTCTGTATCACGTGTTTAACTTGAAAATAAAGATGAGTATTTAAACAGGGCTCATTTATCATAAATAAGACTTTTAATGGATTCCTCTTTTAACTAACAATAATTAGAATATAATTTCATAAGAGAGACGAAACATAAAACTTTAATAATTAAATTTTATTTTATTTAAAATTTTCTTTTCCGAAAATTATATCTGTATGATTGACATCAGTGATGGATTGAACGGATTATCATTCTAATGGCCGTTCCAATTATTAAAAAAAATTCACTGTGTGGCGCCTAAAATGGACATCACAGATGTACATCAAACCATTACTGAGATCGAATAAATATTATGTTGAAACAGGGGATATTACTGAAAAATGTATCACATTTAAACCTTCGAAAATATGCCTTTATTCTCAGTTTTACAGATTTTCTTAGTACACAGATTTTCGTTCCAGAATTATATTGCATCTAAAATTATCACCACCAAAAAACATTTTAAATAATTTTGTCCAATATTCAAAACTAAGCAAATTTTCAGAAAAAAAATATTCCAGTTACGAAAATTGTTAAATAAGTACTTTGCTTTGAAAAATTCAAGCCAACATAAAATAGGAAATTGTGTATTCCTTTAAAATCAATTTTAATTTTAAGTTTGAAGGCAATAAATATTATATTAAATTAATTGAATGCATAATAAATAATGTGACGTCATTTATTGAATAATTGTTTAAAGTGATGGAATTTTGAAAAATGTTGCATTCACGCATCAAATTAAATTTGTATTGCACATTTAAGGTTCTTTTTTTTAATAATCGATTTCTTTTAGTAATCTCTCCCTGATAAAAATTCTAGTCCTATAACGTTTAACTTCAAATAATATAATTCTTCATAAGCATAACTTTACTTTTTGCTCAAAATTAGATGAGATTAATAAATAAATATATATTGAAATGAAAATTTGTCTGCACTGGGAAAATTAAACTCAAAAAGCATACTAAAGGTGTTTGCAATTAATATCTTTTTAAGAAGCATTAAATAATTTCTCCTAGTGAAACATAATAGCGATTTCTTTTGCAAAAGAAACTTTTAAAGTTAAAAAAAAAGCCTTTTATATTCTGAAAAAATTTTTATCGCCATGTTGGGACATTTTAAATTATTAGCAGCAACTCGGTGAACTTGTAATTCAACGTTTACTAAACGATAGCTTAAAAAATTCTAACCCGTGTTGCCCATATGGGCTCATAAAATTAATTTTTCACTCAATTCCTGTAAACTATATGATAAAAAAGGAAAATAAGCAACAGACAAAATGAAACGTTGTCAATTCCACATGCACACACAAAACACGAAACGCTGTCACAGTTCAATCATGTACATATATTAGGATCGTCATTAATTATTAAAACGTCAGTAACAAATAATGCTGGGTTTTGACACTTAAAATTATGACATCAATTTTTAAACGGATTAATGTGGGATCATTTTTCAAGACAAAGGATAAATTTATACTTTTTTTAATATCCTTCAGAGTTTAATTAGTTGAAATTAAATTCACTTTAACATTTTAGTCGAAATTAAATTGACATTATAGCCCACTGTGATTAATTTTAAGTAATATATTGAGCATAAATTGTCCATCTCTGGCTCTAATATAATTTATTTCCCGTACAGAAGAACTCTTCTAGGTACTAACTATTTACAGATACAGATATATATCAAAAATATAACAAAAAAAAAAAAAAACCCAACTACATTGAGAGAGGAACAACATTCGAGCGTTGTCAAACATTCAGATCTCCACCAGCCGAATCACATTACACATATCGCCCCGTTTCACCACTCGAGGGAAACCGTATAATAAGACTCTGTGTCGTGACACCAGCCAGCAGTTGCTGCACCAATAAATTGTATGTACAGCTACTGGTTACAACATTAATCAAATCAAGATAAAATTTTAAAACTAAATTTTAGGTTATAAAACTGTCTTTATAAATTTAAATTTTTATTATTTTAATATCATTAATAATTTTTAATGAGATGCATTTAATCTCAAACCAACCTATATCTCACCCATTAGGTCCGTTTCGGAATATGACACAGAATTTTGCTTCGGTTCTTCAAACTCTATACTACTTAGAGTCCAATTGAGTGCAACCTACTTAATTTATAGCGTAAGTTACAACTGCCCCTGATGAAAGGACTCTAAGAATGTGATCTAAAACCACTAAATTTATGACGCAATTCTAGATTTTGACAAAATACTTTAATAAACTTTACCTTTATGGTGCTCTTAACCGTACTTATTTTTTTTCCTTCAAACTTGGACAACCAATCAAAGATTAAAGATAATTAGTCCTTTTTCAATGGCTGACCAAATGGACTTTTTTAATACCAATGATGAGGGTGATTCTCTGAAACCTTGCATTAAACCTTCAGAAGAACTAAATAGAATGAATTTTATTTCAGACCATGTCTATTATAACAGCAAAATACCTAATATACCAGAATACCCACGTCAAACTGGTTTGGAAACGGCATTATAAATATTCCTCAATGACACTCCTAATCTTCAATGATGGCTGCAAAAATGAGGATAACCTTAATGGTAGCAGTATCTTTATGAAAATACCATCTACTAGCTTTACCGTTAAAATAAGAATCTCTGACCAATGTACTACTATTCGATCGGAACTCATTGCAATTGTAGAGGCACTTCAGGCTACAGCCTATCAAAATATACGAAATGTGACCGACAGTCACTATTATATCCAACATTTTCAGAATTGGTTATGTATTGGTGAAAAACATCCATCTGCAATGACCCTACTTCGAAACTTTCAATCATCCATTGCGTATATCTTCAATGGATTTCCTCTTATTTTGGCATCGGCGATAATAAAGTGGCTAATACACTTGCTAAAGACTGCACTTAATATGGCTTCGACTTCTATCACCTTCACCTTTCTAGAGACTGACTCAAGAATTAAATCTATTACCGACCATTCAAGGCGTTCTCCTCCAACGCATGACTGGCAATACGGCGAGTGGGCTGGTGGAGCCTACGATTCTGAAGATGATCGGGCACAGCAGGTAGCAATATCAAATTTACTTCACTTAAGGCCCCCCAAAATTGATTAGAGAAATAAGATCTTCTAAATCTGTGAGAGTTAAAAAACGTAACTCTAATCTCTCCTGATCATCTTCTTTCAAATCTAGGGTTTTCTAGAGAAGACTTGATCGAGTAGCCTCTTTTTGCCTTATATATATATATATATATATATATATATATATATATATATATGTTTAAAATTTAAATTACGTTATTTTTTGAAATAAGATTATTATTGACATGCATTTTATTTATAATTTTTTGATAAATTTTTGCTGTTTTTAATATAATTTTTCTTTTTAAATTTTTGTTCTTTGCATTATAACTTTTGAAATACTTGTTTGCAGCAGTCTTCTGGAATTCATCTAGTTCTGGAAAAACTTAGTAGAGGGTATTGCTATATTTTGCCAAATCATTATGCTCTTAGCACTAGGATTAAGTCAGTCATGTTTTCTCATTTTATTCTTTCAGAATTTTTTGTTTTTAATTCGTTTTATGTTATTAATCTCTATGGATTTTTCAGGGATTGATTGTTCAATTTTTCTTTTCAACAGTTGAGGATTTCTGAACAATTGCATCTTTAGTATCATAACCATTTTTTATAATATAATGTTGATTGGAATAGTTAAGCCATTAATTCTGAAATACTTAGCATTTAAATGTCTGCATCCTGCTGCAACATAGCTTTTGCTATCTTCCTTTTTTTTGCATTTGGATTTTTTAATTATTCAGTTTCATCTACTTTTCTAATGATAATTTTGGTGCCTTTTTAATTTTTGTTCGTTTTATTCATTTCCATTTGGAAATTTATCTGTAGCATTTGTATATTTTAAGGTATCCGTACACCTTTAAAACGTCATTTTTGTCAAAATTTTCGATTTTCTAATTTTAACATCAGTTTAAATTTTAAACTTTTTTCTTTCTAATAGTGTTTGATTTTTGCTTATACCTTATTTAGAACTTAAGTTACAGGGATTTGAATTTTACTCGTTAGCTGATTTTTGAAACCGGAAGTGAATTTCTGCAGACAGGAAGTTGGAAGAAATGTTTGTTTACATTTTTATTTTTCGAAATATCTTTTATATGTACAATGGTACAAAATAAATAAATTTTAAAACATGAATCTGAATTTTCAGAATGTTTGAAAATACATTTGGCAACAGGTTTTTAAATACATTTTTATCTTGAATCTGGCAAGAAAAGAGAATCGTTATTATTTGTTTACATCTGTTTTGGTTTCTCTTCTCATTCTTATAAGTTTCTGATTAAGATTGTTTTTATTGTTGAAAAGCTCAATTTTTTTCGTTTAAAATGGGAAATTCAAAAAGGAGAATTAGTGTTAAAAGAAAAAGACAATTTCGTGGTAATGGTTTTACCAAAAATGATAGCAAAAATAGTACTGTAACTGCTAATGCCAGTGCTTCAAAATTGAACCTTTCTGCCATTCTAGATGAAGAAATTGCTGAATATGAAAATAAACCGCTAACCGGCAACATAATTATTGACATAGAACTCCTTCTATGCTCAATTTTACAACTTTGTTGCCCCAAATGCTTCCACGATGGTTTGCTGTTACATGAAGACTCGAGGTATGGATTGTGCTCAAGTTTTGCAATAAAATGTAAGCATTGTGACTTTTGCACAGGATTTTCCAGCTCGAAGAAAACATTAAACTATCCTGAGATAAATGCAAGATTTGTTTATGCCATGAGACAATTTGGGAAAGGTTTTTCTGCTGCATATAAATTATGTGCAACATTAAATTTCAGTAATGGCTCAGTAAAACTGCATACACCCATCATGAGAATAAACTTATGTCTGTGATTTCAGAAGTAAGTGAACTGTCGATGCAAAAGGCAGCTAAGGAAGTTTTGAATATTCATTCATCTAAAAATAAATTAGCTGAATGCGGTGTTTCTGTCGATGGAACATGGCAGCGTAGAGGTTACACTTCTATGAATGGGTGTGTTGCTGCTTTGTCAATCGACACTGGCAAAGTAGTGGACATTGAAATAATGTCATCATATTGTCCGACCTGCAGAAAGCTTTCGAAAATGCCTAAAGGTATTGTATCCGAGACGCTTGAAGCAGATCATGTGTGTCGAAGCAATTTTAAAGGTTCCTCATTAAAGATGGAAGCTGTTGGCGCAAACAGGATCTTCAAACGATCAATTGTGAAACGAGGTTTGAAGTATTCACACTATTATGGAGACGGGGATTCTAAAGGCTTCATCAGCGTGAAAGACACATATGGGAAAGATAGCGTAACTAAACTGGAATGCATTGGGCATGTTCAGAAAAGAGTAGGTGCGAGATTGCGCAAACTGAAATCCAAAAATAAAAGTTTATCTGGTAAAGGTAAACTTACCGATTCGTTTATTGACAGATTGCAAAATTACTATGGAATTGCTGTTCGAAGTAATGTAGGCAATCTACTCAAACTTCAACAGAACGTCATTGTGGCCTTGTACCACTGTGCATCGAGTGGCAAGAAACCCATGCATGGACAGTGCCCTATCGGGAAAGATAGCTGGTGTTATTATCAGCGAGCACTGTCATGCGGCAAAAAGCCCAAAGAAAAATATAATGGCTTATCCAATGATGTATTAAATTTAATTAAACCTACATATTTAGAACTGTGTTCTAAAGAACTTCTGTCAAAGTGCCTTCATGGTAAGACACAGAATGCCAATGAATGTTTTAATGGCATAATTTGGCAGAGGGTACCGAAAGAGGTTTTCGTGTGCCTTAAAATTTTAAAATCTGGTGCATTGGATGCTGTTATACAGTTTAATGATGGGTACAAGGGCTGTGTTGAAATTTTAAGGAAATTAAATGTAACGCCTGGTTATTTTACCTTAAAATCTTACAAACACCTTGACAGTTGTCGAATTTTTGATGCTGCACGTCATTCAACACCAAATGTAAAGCAGCGTCGAAAAATACTCAGAGCTCTTAGGAAAAAAAAATTAATGTATTAGAAAGCAAAGAAGGTGTTATATATAAATCAGGGGCATTTTAAATATATTTTATTATGTTTATTATTAAAAATTGCAATTGAAAGTTTGTTTTTGATTTTTCTCAAAATGAGTTTTCTCGACATATTTACATATGGCAACGTAGATATCAGAAAAAGTTATGAACCAAATTAATTGAAATTTTGCAAGTGTCTTCCTTATACAATTTTTAAGGACCCCTACCACTTTCATGATTATAAAATTGATATATTTTTAGTAACAAAGGTGTAAATCATGTATTGTTGTAACCTTTTTATGATTTTTCATTGTTATTTGACTCGAAACACAATAAAAATTATTGTAATAAGATTTTCATCATGAAAGTAGTACCAGCCCCAAAAAGTGTTATGATGAATAAGATAAAAGTTACAGAATAATGATATTTTTGTTTACTTTTGAGTTATGAGCGTTATTCTAATAATTAATTTATGTACTATTTTCACTATGTTTTTCACTCCAAAATTTTTTTTTGATTTAAAAGCAAATTATTAAATGTGTTTTTCATAGTTTTAGGTTATATTTTACCATAAAAAAGTATTTTTATAACAAATATCAATGTATTTCAAAAAATTTTCTTCGAAGGTGTACGGATACCTTAATATTATTAATTTTTCTTTGATTGTGGTGTTTTATTTATACATTTATATGATTTGGGTTACATATTTTTACTCAATAGCTTAGTACTGATTTCTTCGTTAATAGTTTAATTTATAATTATATCACCTCCCATCATCTTTTTTAACTTTCTTCTTTTAATATACTTTCTCTTTTTTTTACGAACTTATGATTTAACCCTCAACCAATCTTCTCCCGAATCTCCTTCCAACTTTCAGACATTTCTAGATTGTTTTTAATCACAAATCATGCGATATCTATACGAATATTCTGATTTCGATCTCCATTTGTTCCTTTCATCCTACGTCTTGTCATTTTATGTATGTCTTTTTTTTGCTTTGCTTCTTACTGGATAATTTGCACCACTCTGCACTTTTCATCAATTCTACTTTGGCTGCTGCTTCGGCATTATATTGCTTTCTTGTTCTGGTTATTTGCATGAAGAAAATTCTCACAAACGAAATAAAGAACTTTAATCTCAACTACGATGTTCTTAACTTCTGCTGCATTTTCATCTATGCTTAATTGGAAATTCCGTTGTTCGAGTCCTCAGAATGTAAAGATTTCCTTTTGGCCTTGCTAATGGACGACAGCATTAAAATTAATTCCCTCCTTCAGGAAAGGCTAGAAATACAAAATAAAAATAGAAAATGAAAGAAATTCTAATTACCAAAAGAAAATTATGACTTTATGAGGATTGAAAATAATACAAGATTAAGAATTGGACTCGAGAAAAAGAAGCATGCTCTTCAGTACTTTATGTCTACGTCTCCGGATTATCTTTGTTTTTTCGAATAACGGGAAAGTTACTTCTAAACTGCAACAATTTAAGACTCTGAATTCGAAGAATGATACAGGGCTATAAAAGGGCCTTCACATTTTACATTTACTATGAAAGAACTGCGAGCATACTCGGTTATAAAAAAAAGCAACTCCTAGCCCCAAAATAAAACGAGAAACTGTTCCACAAATTCATTTGAAGAGGAATTTTTTGGGACTAAACAACCATCGACCCAAGTTAAGTTTTCAGTATAATCTTTTAATTAACTGTACTTTACTAAATTTATTATAATTTAATAAAATGCGTTATGAATAAATATTTTTTAAAAAATATTTAGTTAATTTCTTTTATGGAATTCATTCTTTATTGAGTCCTAAATTAAGTTGCGTTGCGTGTAATTGTATGTTAATAACAACTTCTTGAATATTAGAGATTTAAAGGGGAAAAAAGGAGTAAAAGCAATCATTTTGGTTTATAACAAAATAGAGAATTTTTGTGAATACTTTTTGAAGTATATTTTATACATAATTTTTTCATAATATGTTATTTATAATTGTAAAATAAATTCTATTCTACATTGTAACACTACACACACTACATCATCATTATACTACATCAGGGTTATAACACATTTGAGGTATGACAAGCGGTCCCTTTTAAGTAATAGGTTCCAACACATTAGTTCCTCTGTGGCAATAAATTCCAATATCAAATTACATTCGCACCTGTATCTTATTGCTCTCAGCATATATGTTCATACTAGTATTTCCAACTTCTTTTTTTCTAAATGCTATATTACATACTTGTGAAATATATTATACTTCATTAATTTTACTTTATATTCCAATAACTCATTAGCTCTGAATTATGTTCTACAAATGTAATACATTGGGATTCAAAAACGTTGTAAATTTAAATTACTAAAGTGGTGTCGAAAAAGGTGTAAAATTAGTATTTTATGAAAAGAGAGTGATAAAATTATTAGGTTTTTCTGAAGAATATGTTTCGAGTGAAATATATTGCCCATCCCTATTACATAATTGGATCGTCCCTAACACATATTGTTACTAATGTTTTTGCAGCCTGTTTGTAGCATGTGTTCTATAAAATTTGTTGTAAACATCATTACAATCGTTCTTGAAATAATTGTATTACATTGAATTTTTGTAATAACACATTTATTGTAACACTTTTGTTGAACGTACTGTATGTAAAAGTCAAAACAGAAAAAAATATTTGAGAGAAAGATAGTTTAATACTCTATTCCTATATATTTATATTAATGTTAAGAAGGTGAGTTTCAATTTAGAACCTGTTTCGCGTATTTTAGTGGAAGCTTATTTTAAATTACGTTTAATTTTTGAGTGGCTCCGTCAGTCAATATCGCTGGAATACACTCCAGCAGTACATTCTTGAGAAGGGGAGAAATTGTGATGAGTCCACTTTGTCACCTTCTTTTTAATTTATTTTTTTCATTTGAATATACTTTCCTACTATAACGCAGTTTAGATTTAACTCCTAAGTAACTTGTCACAACCAATCTTCCTGCGAATCTTACATGATATTTGACATGTTTCTAGTTTGTTCTATATCATTAAATCAACGTGATGTATATAATTTCATTGATTTCGATCGCCATTTTCAGTTTTCACCCTACATCTTGCCATGTGATGCATGTTTTTTTTTTTTTTTTTTTTCATTTTGTTTCTTGCTGGAAAATTACGCGCAACTTTTCACTCTGAGAATTCTTCAGTTGTTTTGACAATATATTGCTTCCATGACCTGGTAATTTGTATGAATAATATGCTTACAACCAAAATAAAGAATTTTTTTACTACGATGTAACACTTTTGTTCTAAAAAAAAGACATTCGTTGAAGCCTAGTGGTCATGGTAGTAGACTCGAGACCGCTGATTTTCTTAGAGTCATGGGTTTGAACATTGATACCCCTATAGAACCACCATGAAGCTGATGTAATGCGCGTTAAATTTTTCGGGGCTCAATACTCTCCTTTTAACGTAGTGTGGAAGATATATAACATATATATATATATTCATCTTGTCAATTATTAAAAGAAACATATTAAACATTTGTTCAACATTAATGAAATAGTCTGAATACATGGCCGAAATAAGATTGTTTATTGATTTTAGCAGATAGAGAGCGTTACATTCTCTTGAACTTGGACTGGTGTCGGCCACCAAGGCCGAAGCGAAACAGCATATATATTTGAGAAGATCGTAAGAGAGCAGTGTAAGAGAAAGGGAGGAGAAAATAAGAGAGAGAATTTCATCTTGCCTTGATTATTATATTAGGTTTTTTTTAAAAGTGACGTCCTAGAACATGTTGTACAGGATTAGGGATTCTAGGGAATTTTAACAAAATATAAGGGAGTGTAATAGGGATTATTTCGGTAGATTTATGACCATGGGAAAGAGGATGCAACAAATTTTAGGAGCGCATGATCTAATAAATAAGAGGAAAATTTGGAATGGAATCATGAAATAAGAATGAAATCTTTATTTTTGCCTTAAGGGGGGGGGGAATGGTATATAATAGAAAATTGAACTATTATTGAGGAAAATTATTAAATTAAAGTTAAATCATTTTATATATATATATATATATGAGAGAGAGAAAGAGAAAGAAAGAGTACGTGCGTGTGTATGTGTAAAACCAGATAAAGTCTTAAAAAATAAAAAAAAGTACGTTTGGAAAACTATTTGATTACAAAACACAACAGTAACGATCGAAATTGAAAATGCAAATGCGAAAATAATCTACAAAAATCAATATTAAGTAATTCAATGAAATGCATTTAGTACCGACGCGGAAAATGTTTGGCAATAGTAATAATACAAGATTTTCACTTAGACTCATATATTGTGCTACTTTTCCATTCATAGTAAATACATTCTCTTCTGTATTTACTATAAATTATGAGAAGAAATATTTGTAAAAGTTTATAAAATTATAGAGTAAAATTTGATTTACTTGACTGAGAATAACAGATAGCAGAACAATGAAAAATTTCCATAAATATAATAACTTATATATTGTAAGTTCTAAACTATTATTTGGTGTGTACAAAGTATCTCTTATAACAACTCTTAGGAAAGAAAATATTTTATGTCTGGAATCAATATAAATGCGTGTAAAAATGTAAGCAAAAATATAAATTGGAACAATGCGTCTGGAATTTCATTGTTTTCATACGTAATTTTAATGTTTTCTGTGTCGGTTTATTCTAAAATATGATTTAAAATGCAATAATAAATATATTACAGCATTTCTATTTAGTTTTTAAAAGTTGGAATTCCTTCTAGATTTCTCCTTAAGGTACTTTAAGGATATATTCTGATAATTCTCTTTATTTACTTCCATATCCCAGTTATAATATTGAGTTCATTGTAGTATTACGTGCATTAGTGAAAAGTTTATTACAATTTTTAGAAACAAATTGGAAAGGTATAAAAACGACTAAGTTTTTTTTTTTTTAGATTTAGAAAACAATTCCTTTGCTTTATTTTTAAACTAGCTGTTTACATGCGTTTACGGAACAAGAACGATTCAATTTGTTTCATTTGTTGCGATTCGAGCTTTACTTCCCTTTATTTGTGCTTATAAATATTTCCTCTACGCTACTTGATTCAAATAACAAAATTTTCAAATATGCAAGGCAACGTTAACACATAAATTCAATCGTAGAAAGAGGAGTGACGGAGAGACGAAAAGATAGAAGATGAGATAAGGGAAATTAAGGCTATAGTAATTAAAAGAATGTTAATGTGATACTCGCAGAAGAGTATTTTGGTGAGATAAAAATTCAGTGTTGTCGAAATAATTGCTGGAGGCACTCGTATATTATTCCGGTAAGAGAATTCTTTGAAAGCTTATAGAAATTGTTAGTACTCGCGGAAATGATAGTAACTGAGCATCTCCCTTATGAGGTAAACAATTTATTTTGGATATAACTGAATATTTAAGTGGAAATTTAGATATTGTGATACACTCTCTTTATGGTGTCAAAAAAAAAAAAACGGGTTATAGGAACCTTCCCACTTTGCTTTCTTTATGGGCATTGAAAAAGGTTAATATTTTTTCTTTCATCCGAAAAAAAATTAAAATGACATATTTTTCCGGTTTTCTTTCAATTTGTAAATCTAAAATAAAATTTTGTTATATTAAAAATTCTGAATTAGGAAATATGATTTTTCTTCCATCGTATTTTCAATTACATACTAGTACTTTATGAAGGGTCTGTACATTTCTTGTGAATAAACTCATGTTCTTTAATTTAATTCAATTAATTAAGGTGGGTATTCATATTTACTGAGCTAGTGGGCTATTAACAACGGGGGATATTAACCATTACATCACAAATTCCTCTGATTACATCAAAGGGTTTGCAGCTTTCCTTTTCTGGACAGTGCCCAAAACATTCTTAAGTTCTTACATCCGTCTTCCATCAATATTTTCTTTCTCTCATTTTGGAACATTTTAATATACTCTCTATTTTCTACTCACTACGGGTGGAGGGAAGTGAATCCATTTCTCAGTGAAATACGTTCTCTCAAAAACGCTAGCAACAGTTCGGAGGTTACTGACCATTCGACTGGAAGAATAAGGAGCTCAAACGTGGCTGCGATCTGTTCACCCCTGTTAAGGTACAACTCTCCACATCCCGTATATTATATTAAATTATAAATTGATAACGAATTGAATACAATACAGTGAAGATACAAATTGAGATACAATGCTATTTGTGCGGGATTTAGGAATGTTTTTTTTTTTTATATTTGTTGTAGTCGGAATTTAAATCGCTTCATTACAAACTTGCTATCTTAGGAAAAATGCTTCTTCTCGTTCATCAGTTAATCATTGACAAAATGTTTTGATGTTGTAAACTAATTATAGATCAATAATAATAGTTTCAGATCTTAGCAATATAAATGTAAAGTTTTATCAGTACAATTAAAACCTTAATACAACATTACACGTTTTTCTCTTACAGGAGAAATTTTTCTTAAATTAAAATTAATTTTTTTTTCAAGGAAAATATGTGATATTCAAAATTATGATGTTTAGAGAAAAAATTATTTGAAAACTGTAAAATAATGTAGATAATATAGGAAAAAAAGAGAATTTTCTTACAAATAAAGAGGAGTTTATATAATATTATTCCTTTTTATTTTAGACAGTGCATTTTTTGTATAATACAACTATTTTTATAAACAGACTAGTCGACACAAGACTAAGCACTTTGGAACAGAAGCATAGTAATTTAGTTTAATATCAACTAGATAAGAAATAATTATTTTAAACAGATTACGCACTAATAAAGATGAGATTGAATTTAAACATATACAAAAATGAAATCTAATAAAACACAGTTAATAATGAAAATGCAGTTGATCTAAATATAACACAGATGGAGCTGGTGTGTAGCATGACAATGTCATTATTTTATGAAAAATAAATATCGATAAATTTAAAATAAATTGAAAGTAAGCATTTTATTGAAACACAGATAAAAATAATATGATTTAAGTTGATCTAAGCGTACTCCATACCCTATTATGAATTATTTCTTATCTAAAAGGTAAAAGAGACAGTTATACAATCCATCTATTTAAGAACAACACTTTATCGGGGTGAATTCCCTATTAATTGATTATAAGATGTTGCCTTAAATCTATGACACACAATATTTCGTGCGCACAATTATCAGAACACGATTCTTGCCTTTAACAATCCAATAATTTTGTTTCAATGTGTTTGCCAACAAACTTGGTCCAGCATGAAAATGCATAACATGAAACTGTTTAACAATCAGCTCCGATAATCTATGCTTACCAGGCATTATTACCGGCTGCTTATTATTAAAAATTAGCTGAGAGTTCAGGTGATGACCTCCCATCGTTAAAATGCCTTTCTCATCTTGAAAATGACATAATGAGAAGCAATCGAGTGCATTACTGTAACAAATATACCGTTGTTAATTATTTCTATATCTGCCTGAAATTACAAAGATTGAACATAAATTATAATAATTTCTAAAGCTGTTTGTCTTTCATTTGTACTTAATTTGGTAACAAGATTTCATTGAGAACATTATCAACAGAAGTGGCACTTATTAAGAAATTATATTTATAATTTTAGATAAAGAAGAGGCATTTTCAAATAAAGCATTAAATACATATTTTGTAATAACAGTTGTGGCATTAAATGAGATTTAGGTTTTGCTCGTTGTTTACTTAAGGCCTTTTCATCAACACTAAATTCAATCTGCTTCGGCCAGTGATTTTTGTTCATGATCAAAAATGATAGTCTATGCCACCATAATGAAGAATTCGCTAAGTCTTCAGGATTCACACGTCTGGATCCTGATTCAGCAGGCTTATCCTTTGATGAAACATGAGACCACTGTTCGTATGGAATAATGTCTATGCTTTCAGTCGCTGTATTTGCAACAAAAATCTTTCACTGGAAAAGATGAGAAACTAACCATGATAATACCACTGAAGATTCTGTCCAAGTACGGAAAAATATAATATTCCCTTAACACTCAAAAAACAGCAGCAAAAAGTCTAGCGAGTAGAAGTGCACTAAAGAATTCAAGTCCCATATGGACACTTACTTGCTAAGAGCAACCTGAGTTTTAGCAACCATAATGTTGACTTAAGGAGCAGTTCCATTTGGTTGGTAATAATAGATGACCGCTGAATAGGCCAGGTCAGATGCATCACAGAAACCATTAAGAGGAATTAATTACGTAGCTGTGTGCAACCATTTTGGAATTTGCACATTTTCAAGAGCTTTAAATTGGGTTTGAATCTTAAATAACTTTTTCTTCCTCTAACCAAGAAGAGAACAATCCGAGTCTAATTTCAACTCCCTACAGTTACTGGTACATTATTTTAGTGATTACTGTTGGAAAAAATAATAAATTCGATGCATTATGTAATTTAGTAGACTGTGAGAGAAATATTCGCTTAGTAATTTCTTTTTCACATTGGAAGGAAACTTTAAACTTAAAATGGTCTTGTTTGGAGTGCCATAAAAGTCCCGTTCGCTCCCAGTGTATCACAGGCGATACGCTCGTGTTGGATCTCCTGCGCCCAGCGTATCAAGGGCGATACGCTCTGAGAGTGTCTTCTACGGCCCAACGTATCAATAGAGATACGCTTGATGAGAACGTTTTATTTGATTTTTTTAATGTTACTACATGGAGCTACAATACCGCGAAATCTATATAGATTGGTTATTTGGAGTGTTTACTTTGGTGATATGGGCGTGGATTTCACTTCTGACTACCAGGAGGGGGGATAATTGCTTAAAGTACGCTTTGCGGCGTGACTCTTTAAATGTAATTGCATGGTTTAAAGGGTGCACTTGCTTTCGGTTTTTTTTCTTGCTTCCTTCTTCTTAGATGTTCAAAGGATAATTTATGGCCCTTTATTGGGGTTAGGGCTTTTGGTAGCAGATGCTATCAGCTGTTCGTTTCATTCAGTCGGTGTTTATTTATAGCGACAATCATGTCAAAAATAAATTATTTATCTGATACTGAGATTTGTAAAATAATGAATGAATCTGACAGTAATGTTAGCGAAAATAATCCCAATCTGTACATAGACATCAAAGTAAAAAAAAAAAGGAATAAGATGTGCCCTTCCCTCAAAATCTTGCATGAAGCGTCAAAATATGTGTGTAAGACATGTGACTTGTACTATGCATTGATTTTTTTTGATAAATATACTATACAGCAAAATAAGATTTATTTTTTATATGTATATATTCCATATAATGGTACATCATTACACCATAAAATTTATGTAACATAAGTAAACATACTTTGTATTTTCTTAAAAGGATGATTTTTTATGCAATTTTATGTATGAAACATTCAATTTTCGATTAAATCTTTTTTCTTTTGTATATATTAAGTTTAATGCATTTTAATCATATATGTAAATACCAAAATATTTTAATGAATTGCCGATATTAGAGGAATTTTTGTCAACAAGAATTAGGCTTAGTATCTAAAATCGTCTGGGCACAGCGTGACACTGCGCTTTAAGAAGCCGCGGGCCCAGAGAAACACTTTTTTTTTCTCCCTCCGATAGCTAAAGGGTTAAACAGTCATCAGTTTTAATTTCCAAATTGTCTGATTCTATGGTCCTAGAAAGATGTTACAGAAATGCAGTGGAGTTGAAATGCCATTTTAGTAAGTGATAATAAGGGGTAATTCTTTGGGTGTCCTCATCCTACCTAAAAGACAATATTTCTAACCGCAACGATTTTTCTAATCATTCCGAAGGAAAAACAATATATTTCGAACATTAGTGTAACAGTATTATCGGTAATATCATCTCTTGACTGTATTTGAGAATAATATCACATATAAAACAATAATATGCAGATTATTTTATTTCCTAGATTATTTAGATATTCTAACTCCTGGAAATAATCTCAACTTCAGTGGAAAATAGGGAATGTAATAAAAAGTATACCAAACAAAACAAAACACCGTGATAAAAGCTGAATAGAGAATAATGTATTTTCACTGCCTCGAGATTTGTTTAATAATTCTTGAGATAAAGACTGAAAAAGAAATTATTTTAGGTAGACCGTTTTTCAACATAATCTCCTTTTAGCTCTATGCACTTTTCCAAGCATAATACCCTCTAGATACTTCTTTTAATGGATGCCCCAAACGAAGTTCTTCTTTTTTGGATGCAGGTCTCCTTTAAGCTTTTTACCAATTTCTAAACAGTTGCTATGACAGGAGCAGATGTGTCGTAAACTTCATCTAACCCAGCTTTGATCTCTTTCGGTGTTAAACCTTTTATAATATAAATGCTTAATGAACACTGGAAACTCACTTCCCTCTCAGTTTTTCAAATAAACAGAAGAAAAATGAGTAATTCCGAAAAAGGTAAACTCAGTAAATTCGAGCTAAATAACTCAGCAATTTCGGAAGAATTGATTTAATACATTTATTTTTATGTGTTTGTATCTTTCCCCTGTCCACATAGGAGAACGTGTAATACATGTTACAATTCGTAATAAGTAGCTAAAATGTATCAAGGCATTCTTAGAGGAACAAGAATCAAATAACTGGAAAATGAATTACAAATAAAGAGAAAAATAGATTATTTGTTAGTAATTTAAATACTATGTAGAAAATTTATCTTATTTTCACCATTTTGTAAACTTTGATCAAAAATAAGTTTTCGTAATATTTGGAACTCTTCGAATAATTTTTAATTTAGATACGAAACTATTCAATGAAGCATATGCATTATCTAAACTTTAAAAAAAAAAATAAGCGCTTTGAAACGTCTCATATGTATTCCAAATAAACGAAAGTAAAACTATTTGGATCAAAAGCTGATATCTGTTATAAAATACTTTTTTTTCTACCGTTAAGTGGTAAATTTCTAGGGAAAAAACACTGGCTAAACGAAACTTGCTGTCCAAGCATTTTCAACTCGAAGCTCATTTTCTTTCCCCCGTTCTGCTTCCTGTTTATCATTAGTTTTTTTTTACCCCGAAGTATTACTTTGGTTTCCCTTTCTTTCCCAAAATATTGTTGATGAAGCACTTTTTCCCGACAAAATTCTTTCCTCAAATTCAGCTGTTAAAATTGATTTCTTATCTTCTGCAATCTCAGATGTAAGTAACGAGAAAACTCAATATATCTACTAAGTCATAATTAGGTAAATCAACTTTTCTCAGAAATAACGTTCATAAATCATATTTCATAAAAGTGCAGAATTTTTCAATCCACACATATTAATATAAAATTATTACTTAAATAATGACTGGAATTCAATATGTTGAAAATTATAAATAATTTGATTTTCATATTATTTATTAACTTCGCACTGAGAAGCAACACGAGGGATATTTGAGAAGGATCTCGGAAATTTGAATTTCACTCACGTGACGAGGACGACACCTAAGATAGCTCCGTTCTCCTTAGGCTTTTACCCCACATTAATGGGAGGACTTTGAACCTCGACCAGATTTAAAGTGCAACGGTAGTGCTACACGGCGAGTCTTTAGTAGCATATGGGCTCAAACCACAGACTCAACGACTTCAACGCCTGGCTGGAGTCTACAATTATGACCATCTGGCTACCACGGATTAAGGATTATATAGTTAAAGGGAACGATGAAAGTATTTAGATAAGTTAATGCAAATACCAAAAAATAATTATACGTTATTTTATTGAAAAAAAGCACATTTTCACCTCATTGAATAATACAAATGTTTCTATAACAATTAAAGGTACTATGAAAATTAAAATCTAAGCAAAATGCCTGAAATATATTTTTAGATTTCCAACTAAATAATTATATTTGATCATTTTCGAGGCAGAATCTAGAAGTATTCGGAAGTATTTTTGTTTTTCAAAATTTCTTAGTAACATAAACCTCAATTTTAAGACTCCCTTAAGATTCACGTGTATTTAATATTATCCTTCAACATTTATTTTTTTACCTCTACATAAACTCTTGACTAGCGATTAAAAGATTCTGTTTTATTCCCTTATCTTAAATATTTATACCTTACTAATAAGTTAAATTTATTTCTTCTGGACAAATTTTAAATTTTTCTTATAAACTACATGGTAATAGAATATATTACAAGGTTGTTTAAAATGATGGAAGGCCTTTTAAAGTACAGGAATCAATTTCTTTTTTTTATAAATGAACTTACCAGAAATGAAGGAAAACTCAGTCTCCTTTTATAACATTATAAATGATCTATCCGACTTTCTAGAGTCACATAGATAATATCCAAATGATATTCTAGTTCAGTATTTGGGCTTCTAACATGTAGTATCCTGTTGCTTTTATCTTCACAAAGGCAGCCGGTTTCTATAAATTGCTTATACCATTTACAAATCGCATTGTAACTGGGACTATTCACAGTTCCAAAACATTTAATTAAACGCATATTGGGCTAAACTTACAAGAATTCGTATTTATTTCACATTTCTTGCTGAACTTCGACTTTTCTTGCCAAGACACCATTTTTAATTAGTAGTGCCACCACCACATCCATAGAATTACCGAACCAAAAAAGTTTGAAACTGCTTTAGTTTTCCTTAATTTTAAACTTTTTTCCGGTAAGCATATGTCAAAAAAAAAAAAAAGAGTTTGTTATAGTATTTTAAAACACAGCCAGAATGATTTTGAATAAACTTATTAAGTTAAAAAAACAAACTGCTACCGTAATTGGTATGCAGAATTGAATTAGGTAACAAATTCTATTTAAGAACTCAATTTTTATCTTAGAGTTAAAAATAAAGGCAATGTCTTATGCTGAAATACCTTGAAAAAGAATGTTTTCTCTCTAAGATTGTGTTTATGAAAATGAATGGATAAAAATGCTAGCTGTAAAGAGTTCTTTGAAAAACCGTACCTTATTATTGATAAGGAATCTATATTTGAATTTGCATATTTTAGTTCAAAAATAATTTTTATGGATGATGAATGAAAATTCAATTTATTACTTTCGTATAAGCAAATGGCACGAATAGGCATATGGTAATCACTTTAATTTCATACTTATTTAAAAATAAATCACAATTTAAGCAAAAAGTTTTGATTGAGAAATTAGAGTAATAATAATGATACAAATATTTATTTCATTTTGTTTAGAATGTAATAGTAATGATATAAAACAAATTATTACTTGATTAATATCACATGAGAGGAAAACATATTCAGGAAAGAAATAATTCGAGATAAAAACCAACATTTAAAAAACAACGTTTTTATATGGTGGCAAAGTTTATTAAAAAGAATTATTGAAATATTAGTTAAAACTGGTCGCAAATATCTAAATATTGCATTGTTAGGCGTGTAAGAATGGTTCCCAAAATTTCAGAGCTCTAACTTGATGGGAAGTTGGTTAAATTAATGATAGAAAATTTGATGACACACTGATACGCACACAGACAGACACACGCCAAGTGAAATACATAAAAACTAACTAAAATTAACTAATTCATCCGGTAAATTAATGTTTGGAATGCAGTTTAACCCAACCACCCTTGGCGACAAGAATTATTTGGCAGTATTTTGCCAAATGTGCTACCCTGTTCCGTCCGTTTCACGGATTTAACGCTCAGCCCCCCCCCCCCCAAAAAAAAAATCGCCAAGTTTGGTGCCAATTTTTGAAATCGCGTCAAGTGTTTGAGCTAAACTGCATTATTAAAGAAAATATTAATTAAAACTTGTCGCAAATGTCTAAATATTGCATTGTTAGGCGAGTACGAACGATTCCCAAAATTTCAAAGCTCTAGCTTGATGGGAAGTTGGTTAAATTAACGATCGAAAATTTGATGACACACACACACACTCACACACCAAGTGAAATTCAGAAAAACGTTTTAAAATATAATATGTATACATATTTGTAAGGTCACATCGGTTTAGACCGAATTCGAAATTTGACAATTATATCAAATATAAAATGTGGAATACAAATATTCTCATAAAACACTGAATGCAAATCAAAAACATCATAAATAACTAAACATTAAAAATAATTTTTTTTTGAGTAGTTTCATTCGAATGTGATAAATGTAGAGGAAAAATATTTAACTGGAACACAAAAAATAATTACAATTTCAAACCTTATATCTCAAAATCTTGAAGAAGAA
Source organism: Nephila pilipes (assembly GCA_019974015.1). NCBI lineage: Eukaryota > Metazoa > Arthropoda > Arachnida > Araneae > Nephilidae > Nephila > Nephila pilipes. Next base: position 172,071 of record BMAW01033441.1, on the reverse strand, counting down.
AATAGTTTAATTATTCTAAAATAAGCAAAACTCATTCGAATTGTTTTGTATAAAATTATTTTCGGAATTTTCAACAGTTTTATCATGAATAACAAAAATAAATAAATAAATAAAATATGAGTATTTTCCCTTTTCTTGTTTTAATTGAGGCCTGAATAACAAGACTTGAAACGAAATTGCACAAATATTATTTTTCTGTTACAAAACTGAGATGATTCTCAAAAACTCGAATTGCATTAAACGCGTCGTAAATATTTAGGAGATTGCACATATTACTAAATTAAAACTTGCGCATTAAAAATTAAAAGCAACTACTTTCTTTTACGCTGTATCTCGAAAATCACTTTAATTTCTTCCCAGAAATAGTAAGGAATTGTCATGGAAACAAGGGAATTTGAATCTCAGCAATGTTAATTACCGAAATAAAAGAGAGAAAAATGCAGAAAAAGAGAAAAACTGAAAATGTTAAGAATTGCGTAAAATTGGTTTCTCTTATATGACAAAAATTAAAATGATAGTGATAAAAAACAAAAGATAATTAAAATGAAAATATTTTTGTCATGTGTTTGCTCTTTTTCATGTTTGTGAACGTGGTGAAAAATAAAACAATGAAAAAAAAGGAAAGCATAATTCTACAATCTTTAGCAAGATAAAGATTTTTGTATTTGAAATTCAATGCGGAAGAACATTTACGCATGAATAATCAGGATTATTTTCTAAAACATTCAAATATTAGAAAGTAGAAATTAAAATCAGAAAATGTGTTTTCTTTTTTTTCTTATACATGGTATTTACAGTTTCAAAATTTCATTAAACAAGATTCTTTTGAAATCAAAATGGGATTGGGTAGTCTGAATTTAATTATCTCGAGTTTAGAGGCTTGTGAAGTTTAATAAAAGGCATGGGTGGAGTCCTGATTTTTCCAAATGCTGTCCAGCAAAGAATGGGTGATGTTCTATTAATAAAAAATAGGTCTTAACTTACTGGTATTATGTCATTGTGTTGAGGAGAGACGTGTACCTGTTATTCGGTAAACTTTGCAATCGGTATACCTGCAAATTACAGGGAATTCATTGAAACATGAATATAAGATAAAACTTATGAAAATAAGATATTTTATTTGATTCTTGTATATTCTGAGAAAAGTATAGGAAAGTAAATTGTATCTTGAACATAAGTAAATTTTAACAGTTGTACAAAATATTATGCATTAATAATTTTTTTATAATGAAAATAGTTATGAAGTATGTAACTAATGTCGTTATCTCTTTGTAATTATGGTTTAAAAAATAAGCTCAAAAGAAATAAAACTGATCAATATTTTAACTCCTAATTGTGATATAATTTTTGTACAAGATATTTTTGTTGAAGAAAATTCTTTTACAGATTCCCCACTTGATGGTTTAATAATTGTTAACGAATAATATACACTATTTAAAAGAACAAAGTACCTTGTGATCACTTTTTTAAATTATTTTATTCACAATATGTGAAAAATATTTTATTCAAATTATGTGAGCATAGATAAAAAATGTGTCTCAGAAAAAAGGGTCAAACCTATTGCATTTTATACAAATAATTATATACAATTGTAACTGTCTTTTGCCTAACATTTAATTTTTTTAAATTCCTACAAATTTTAATATCTTTAAAAGATTTTTTTATCATTTTCTTACAAGTGTTTCACAACATTATGTTCATGTTTTTGGTAATTCTTGTGTTATTTATAATTTTAGAGTTTTTTTCCATCAGACACAACGGAAAATATTACAAAGAGTTAATCGAATTTTGTAGAATTTCTTAAAAGAAACATTTTGTTCTTTTAAATCCTTATTCCATGCGCAGTATAATATATTTTCTCTTAACATTAATTACATTTTGCAAGTTGTGTTTTTTTTATCAATCATGTTACATGCTGATACTAACCTGACCAAGCACATATGTCATAAATACATGCGAGCAGCATAAGATTGTTATTCATAATAATAACAAATTAAAAAAAAATATCATCTAAAATTTCAAGGGCTGATTAATTTTAAACGGAATATATTCCTATTTTATATACAGTACATAAAATATAAGAGTGATTTTCTTGCTATTTACAACATATGTACATAGATTAAATTTTTGTATTTTAGATATTTTTTTAATTCCTCTTTGAATGAAAATTTTAATAAGAAATAAAATTTTAAGCTTCGACTGATTAAACTTACGATTTATTAGTTAAACAATTACTTAAAAGAAACTCGAGGAGATTACATTACGCTGAATAAAACCAAACCGACCGATAGAGTTGACCTCTACAAATGTGTATGAATGAAACTTTCTGTATAGTAGCAAATAATAGATTTAATGAATTATCGTTTATATTATTTAATAATAACTTTTATGAAACAGATATACTCTCAGTAAAAGTATTTTTATTCAAACAATGAAGAATCATGTCTATGATTCAAATCTAATGAGTGAACATTTGTGTTTTAAGAATAAAAAAAAAATTCAAAATGAAAAAAGAATACTTTATGGCAAATTAAAGAAAGTACTAATTTCAAACAAAGTGTTTTAAATAATTATTTTCAATTTCAATTAATCAATCCTAGTCAAAACAAAATTCAACGGATTATGAGTTGATGAATAATAAATTTAAATGGATTGCTTGGTGAGGGCATCGTTTTATGAAATGTACTAATTACTTAACCATATGTTTCAGTTTTAGCATAGTAAATATATTTATTTCATCTGTGAATTCGTTGTTGAGATATTAAATGAAATAAGTAAGAGAAAAACGCTATTTTTTAATCATAATTTACTATATCTTGATACAAATTACTTATAAAATAAGATATATACCAGTTTTTTGTGTCATTTCTTAAAATAAGGAAGCTAATAATCGTCATTTAATGTTTCGTAATTTTCTTACGAAAGAAAAAAAATAGGATGGGGAGAAAGTAACATTTAAGAAGTATAAATCAACAGAAATAAAAATTGAAGCATGGCTTTTAATATCAAATGGTTAAATTAATTATGTATACAAGGATAATTTCATTTTCCCTTTTATGATCCCTCGAAAATGAAATAATCATTAGAAAAACATTTATTATAACTTTTTTAACATTAATATCAATAACTTCCATCATAATTTACTAAGATATCAAAAACTTTGGTATCATTCGAAATATTACTTTTGAGCGTTATGATAAAACAATTCTTATAAAAAATCGGGAAAGGTCAGAGAATCGTTTCACAATAAATATTTTTAGATTTTAACAGAGTTTGGATTCGTAGCACATCTAAGAAATTTGTGTACATGAAATCCTTAATTAGAAATATAATTTAAACTTTCCCGATTCAAAAATTAAATTCAGTTTGCTTAGATGATATTTTTATATAAAAGCAGAATATAAAAGAAATAATAACTTAATCAAAGTCAATGGAATTTACAGTCTACGAAATTCATTGAGATCATTCTAAATCTTTCTTTTTTTAAATAAATGTATCATAGATTTGTCACAAAAAATAACGTCTTATTTTTTGGCGAAAATCCTACACATATTGAATAGTATAACATAGGTGACAAAACAGTATAGATATTAAACAAAAAGATAGGTGACAAAACAGTATAGATATTAAACAATACGATAGGTGACAAAACAGTATAGATATTAAAATATTTGAAGTAATTGATAATTTCTTGAAGTTTTTCTTATATCATGATCCCCTTTTTGGATGACATTTAAAATGAATTTATTTTTATTGATGAACCAATGTTATCAACTGTAACTGACATTCAAATAAGCTTATAAAAAGATGAATAATTGAATAACTCAAGTATTGATGTAACAGAAGGAAACTATTAAAGCAACAAAAATTATAAATTAAGCAAATAGCCACAATTGTACGATAATTTTAAGAAAATATTTAGTCTGGATTAATAATTTCTAAATTGCCAGATGTAACAAATAATTAGTTATTAGCAAATGAATAACTTTTATGCATAGTAAGATTTTTTTTTTAATATGAAAAATAGATTTTATAAGAAAATTTTAATGTCTAAACTATAAAAATGCTTTTCGTACAGTTTTTACTTTTTTATTGTACATAAGGTATTTATAACCATTTACAATGCAAGAAAATTACACAAATACGGGTGAATATTTGTATTTAGAATGCTAGTAAAAATGAAGATGGAATGAAAAAGTACAAGTCTCTATTTTCTTCACTTTTCTTTAAGAAAATGCTTGAATAAATACGAATTGATTTCAGAGTTGTAAGAATAAAAGATAAATTATTGATAAATAGCTAAAAAATTTATTTAGTACTTTAATTAAAAAAAGTAGATCATTACAGATGAAATCCATTTCCTAAATGCAACTGCAATTTCTATTTTTATATCAAATTATTTAGTTATTTTATGTTGCAAGGACACGTGTTAATCTATCCTTACATTACCAATGAAAAAGTAAATATGTTTAGTTTGCATGGTATTTGAAAACTGATCATCTGATATCAAATTTTAATATTTTCAAAAGTAAATGATGAAGGGTGATAAATAACATACAAAGAAACAACGTGGAAATATTATTTTGTATGAAATAGATGGCCCTCGTGCTTTTTTGTGAAGATTTGTCACGAAAGTTGTTTTAGATGCTTTCGCCTTAAAGTTGTTTTAAATACTTGCCTCGTAGTTGGATCGATTGCAGTAGACCAGATGACTTGATTCTACACAGCTGGCCAACTGAGTCATCTGATACGGCTCCATGCGATTTCTTCCTTTGAGGGTTTGTAAAAAATAAAGAGTTTGCACCATCTTTGCCAGTAAATTAATGTGAACATAAATTTGTAAATAATAGCGCAATAAGCAATTTATGGATTTCTGGTGCTGTACAATCCCTTAAAACTGACATTTTGCAATGTCTTTAGCAAGACAGACAAAAAACTCGTAAATTGCATCATGATGCTACAAATAAAAAAAACGCCTCTATCTCGTACGATCTCGATTCAGCTTCTCTAAGAAAAAAAAAATACATTGAGTACTCTAAACGCTTCAGCTATCTTTAGTGGCGAAGGAGTTAGCAAGTAGTAGCTTTTGACAACACAATAACAAGATTTGGTTAGAAATATTGCACAATCTACAAAAAAACCACGCACAAAGAAGAAGTTGTCCGATGGAGACAAAAATTGGCAGGGGATAGGACAATTGTATACAGAACAGAATAGAAAAATTGAATGATATATTTTAGAGTTACATAGTAACAAAGTAGCGAATTCAATGAGGTGTTGACCCACCTCTAGCCTGGATGCAAGCTGGCACAAAACGTGCTATAGAATGATAAAGCTCTCTGATGCTCTCCTGCGGTATTTCTTGCCAAATTTGCTCTAATTGCCGGGCTGGGTCATCAGCATTTCCTGGTAGAAGCAATCGCATTTCCCTCTATCCGGAAATGTTCAATTTGAGAGAGCGATCTGGCTGGGCAAGAAAGTGTTTAACAATCTGTAAAACAGCTCATAGCAACACATGCGATATGTGGTCTGGCATTATCTTGTTGAAAAATAAGGTCAGGAAACTGCAATAGGAACGGTAGTAAAACAGGTCTAAGAATGTCTTTGACGTACCATTGTGCTGTAAGTGTGCCTCTAATGATGTCAAAAGGGGTCAGGCTATCAAGGGAAATGGCACTCCAGACCGTAATTCCTGGTTGAGGCCTGTGTGGTGTGCAATGGTGAAAACAGTATCGGCCAGCTGCGTCTCCTTACACGTCTTCTATGATCGTCTGGACACAGTTGGAAGTGGGATTCGTCGCTATACACTATACGCCTATAGTCAGCATCATTCCAACCTGATCGAACAAAGAACCACTGTAATCTGGCTCGACAGTGAGCAGGTGTGAGTGGCAGGTGGTGTAGTGGTCGGGACGAGCGTAGATTTCGGTCTATCAGCTGTCTGTGAATGGTAATGGGGGTTACTCGAGAATGGGTCGCACGTCTGATGGTTGATAACGATGAATCAGGCGCTGTGACAGCTGATCTGATAATCACACTGTCTTCCTGATCTGCTGTGGCCCTAGATCGACAGCTACCCTCATGACGCTGAAATTTGTCATTGTCCCCCCAGTTTTGCCAGCATCTTCTAATCGCCGCATCGCCTCGACCCATATAACGAGCGATTCTCCGATTTGCTCAACCTGCCTCTTTTAATCCAATGATACTACCTATTTCAAACTCTGACAGTTGCTTGGAATGAGTTCGAATCATGCAGCGAGTTGTTTTTCAGAAATTGAAAGGTATCCTAAATCGCAATGCAACAGAAAATTTGACCATTAGATGGAGAATCTCTTCTTATATACACCTGTTGAGTGCGACATTCCCATGAGCTGTTCCTTCCACTATTCATTCATCGGACACCAAATTTTAATTATTTGCATGTTCGATCCAAATGTATTTGCATACGAAATTTTATTACAATCGGGAAACTTCTCTTGGTGTGTCATTTTTTTTTGTTTTTGAGTATATATATATATATATGTATGTATTCTATTTCATTCATATAATTATCTTCAAATTTTTCTAAGTTTTAATGAAAATAAACTTTCCTTTCTGTGGTACACATCATTTATATACTTAATATTCTCTGTGATTTAAAGCTAACTAATGAATAAAACCTTAACAGTTTCCTAAATAATGTAAACTTATTTAGCTATATACTTCCTGTAATACATTCTTGTCCAAAAAATGAATATTTTTTCCTTTGTAAATATTTAATGGAAATTCGAGTTCATCGCTCAAAAGTGTTGATTCTACTTCGTTTTATATTACCATAGCGAAAGAGGAGGATTCCGTCTATTTATGTAATTGAGAACTGATATAAAAACAATAAGAGAAACGAGCTACACTTTGAAGCCGATAAAGTTTTTTTCCCTCGAAGAAAATCGACCAGTTACATCTTTATGTGTTGCTGACGTGAGAAAAGAAAGCGCTGTTGCACTGAAGCAGCAGTTTTAGGGAAGAATAAATATTTAACTTGACTGTTTCTTTTTCATGACAAATGCATTTACCCAGAAAATGAGCTTGATTCATTTGATAGGATGTCACTTCCGCTTTTGGAAAGTGGCTTGGAATAAATTTATTTTATCTTATCGCCCTTCCCAAGTGATATTCAAGAAGAAAGAAAATTAAAATAGTTCAGTGAAATATTATAATAATTTTTGGTTAACAAGTTATAAATAAAATCAGAAAAGTGAAATTTTTGGACTTTTTCAGAGAGAAGTTAAAAAATAATTAATCCAACATATCTGTATAAATCAATGAAAGAGTCAATAGTTTCACATGCGATATTAAATGTATAAATCTTTTGCCCAGACTTTTGTATAACTACTATAAATGTTTTCTATAATTTTGAAGTAGATCACGAAGCATGAAATAGATTCCTTTTGAAAACGTACCAATATCTTTTATGGATACTATCTTAAATTCCTTTACATAGAATTTGGTGTATGCGGACAATCTGTTAAGTTATTGTATTTCCTAATTCATTATACAAGGATGTTCTTGGATGTTGCCGGAAAGAGAGATTAATATTTTAAAATATATTGCTTCCAAAAGAGATAACAACCATCATTCGAATGTATTTTGGACTACGATTGAATATGTTATATTTTTATGTTACATTAAGAGCATTCTGTTTTCCTAAGAATCAGATTTTTTTTATTTTGTATCTTAAACTAAAAGTCAATGATATTATTCAGTTAAATAAAAAAGTATTGTTCTTAATTCGAAGGTATGAGTCTAACTTCTTAAATATTCTGAAATTACAGTAGGTACTCTATTTAAGATAGGACTTCATAAATTTGTCACCATACAATATTAAAATATAAATGATAAATTTTGGTTCTAATCAACGCAATTTGAAATATTTCTCACTTCAAATAACTTAATATGTAATTAAGTGTATACTCCTCGATTTTAAAAAGTTTGCATTCATCAATATTAATGATATTTTTAAATAGCAAATCGCTGTTCATGTTGTACAGAGACCAGCATTACAACTAATCAAGAGAATCCTAGACCACTGATCAGTTATCCAAAATACTTCGCGCTTTGATTTATAATTATGACAAATTGGAGGAGAATTAGATTGTATACAAAAAATATATTAATATGATGATCCAAAATAGCTTGAAATTGGGATCAAACGCATACACTGAAACAGAAACTGTGAACTAAAATTCAATGAATTTTTGCAGATAGGTTCATAACATTATAAAATATAAGTACAAAAAAATAAAAATATTAATAACAAATAAAAATAATAAAAACCGAGAACCCTGAATAAGGTATAAATTGACGCTTGAAACTAATAAAAATATCATTAATAAGTGTAAAAGATTATTTAGGAAAGAAAAAGCTTATATATAGGAATTTAATGTGGCATGTGATGAAGCAACGACTTGCATTGTACTTCAAAACTGTTTGATCATTTTAATTGGATAATACTAATTACTCTTGTCTTTCACAAACTCTTTGGAAAAACAGGAGGAGATCAATTAGGTATTGCGTAGAAGATCGCTTTTTGAGGTGGAAAAGATGAATGTACTGCTAATTTTGCACAAGAGTGTATTTCACGAAATGCAATTATTTCAGCACGGAAGATGTTTTTCAAGATACATTTTATAAAGCATATTCCCTCTGTATTGCTCTTAATGATAACTTTATGGTGAAATAACCCATTTATAAATATCTTCCTTCATGGAAAATTTCGAAAATCGAGATATACATTGTTGTTTAGTTAGATTTTTGCGAATGCTTTGCAGCATTTGTCAAATATACTCTTTTTATTTATCAAGATATCAATAACTGAAACTCGTATGCTGTGTTTTATTTCGTTTCTTAATTTCAGGCTTGTGGTAACTCTCAATCATAGCATAATATATTCAATTGGTATTCTAATGTGTTTAAATATTTAATATTAGACACATTATTATTTTTATTTATTATTAGTCTTTATCACATATTACTTTATTATTATTATATAATTTCAATATTATATATATGATTCCCCCTTGACTGTTATGCAGGTTTCACATGGTCTGGCCACGCTTAGTATGAGGTTGTCCATGAGTTTTTGAGGCATTGCAACCCATTCTTCTTTAACGACAATAGGAGCTCAGGAATGTTTACTGGCTGTAAGTTACGTGCTGACAAGAGTCTCCCTAGAAAGTACAATACATGCTCGATTTGATTTATATTCGTAGACCTTAACGGCTAATCAATACGTTCAATATCCTCACTATCCAACTGCTTGTCAACAGCTACTGGGCGATGAACTGGCGCATTTTCGTCCATGAAAAGAAACTGCGAATCCTTAGAGCTTTTAAAAAGACCCACATGCGCCCGGGACCCGTTGACTGAACTTATTTCGAAGATGTGAAGATTGGTATTGCCACCAAGCATGATTCCCTCCGCTCCAAACGAGAATAGCATAACCTCAATACCGGTCTATTTCGATGATTTTGGAAGGGCTATTACAAGTTCCTCTCTCTTTCCAGATATGTATGCGTCCAGAATCGCTACTCAGACTAATCTCTTGAATGGCATTTCAGTTCGCTCTGCCTGTAGAAGATCTGTCGCAAGTGGAAGACATTAAACAACACTTTCAAAAAATGCTTCCATGTTAAATGAAAGCCGTTACTGGTACACTGTTTTAGTTTATTTTCTTATTGATAGAAGGTTATACTGAAAATATTTCAGTAAAATGTTTTTTTCGAAGCTTGTTTACGGTAAATTGAAATTGATGTTTACCTAAAGAAAGAAAATTACATACAAGCGCATCGATAAGTGTTTATATTTTTTTATTATTTGTATAGTAGCAAAGTAATAGTTATACTGTTGAAATAATTAAGGTTGTTTTTATATAACATAATTACTTTCTCACTCAAATCTTTCAACTTCTGAGTTAGAATACTGTATTGTCAGTGTCGCCTGTAATTTAGGCATTGGCTATCAAAATCACTTTTATTTGAAACTATAATTATGGCATATATTTCAGTTTCTAATTATATTTTAAAATTGTTAACTGAATACACAAAATGTAGATCTTTAAGGGTTACAAAAAATATATATCTACCAGAAACTAAAATGAAATTGTTATTAGTGATCCCAGTAAATAGTTCTCCATTAAATTTTCCAATAATTCGACTGAACTTGGCAGAAACAAATAGATTTTCCATAACTCCGTAGACTACATGTCTTAAAAACGTGACTTTTTAATAAGGGATGACTTAAAATTGAGAAATGATTTAACAGTACAAGATGAAAAGAGAGGAAATAGTGGATGATAAATTTTGGAATGAAAGACCCCTTCTTCTAACAGTTCTAACAAAAATTGTTTGTGTTTCAAATCTCACTCAGAATTACTCATTCAATTAAGGTTATTTTTTTTTTATTTTAAAGTTAAATTACGGTTTTTTTTTAAAAATTTCTAAGAATATTATATATGATTATATCGTTTCCTGATAAAAAAAAGTAGTTTATATTTCTTGTGATAATCCTTTTCTGACAAATATGTTGTGAATTAGTAAACAGACACACACACACACACACACACACACACATATATATATATATATATTCTTTCTTACATGTCTTAAAGCTGATTACTCAATTACTTCTCTGAAAACAAATGTGAAGTATAAAAATTGTAAATTATATTAATTTAAAAAATTATAAAATAGAGTTATTTTCTTCTTTTCTGTTTATGTATGTAATTTCAATTTTGTTTTAATTATTTTTTTTTAGTTTTTAAAATTTTATTCTTATTTTAAAAGGGAATTTGGGGGGGATTTTATATAACTTATGCATTTTTTAATAATTCCATTTCTGATTCATAGAGTAAGATACAGTCTTTTTCTTTATTATTTTGAGTTTTGGTGACAATTGCCATTTAAATATTAAAATGGCGTAATTTAGGTTTATTAAAGTTGAATAAGTTATATTTTAGTTTTATTTCTTGGTTATTTTTTAATGTTTTACTGCTCGTTATTTTTATACTCTACTTTGTATAAAGTTTTAAATAAATATATATATTTTTTATATGTTTGTTTTCTTTTTCTGAATTCTGAATGTTGCTGACTTTGTTTCTTTATTTTGCTATATTAGGCTTGTGCGTTAGTTAAATGGAACTGTTTCTAATTGCGAAGGTTTGATAAACAGTGTTTAAGAAAAACTTAATACAATAATCTTGCACCAGTATTAAATAGATTTATTTCCTTTCTGTTATTTTTTTCAATTTTTTCTTAAGGTTTTAGTATAATATTCTTATTATTAAGTTATTGTATTTGTGTGTGTTTCCTCTATCTTTTAATTAAGTATATTTGCTTAAAATTTAATAATTATAATTTTTAGTTTTTTCGAAAAAAGAAACACCTTTATTTACTTTAAAATTATTTCGATTTTATATACATTTTATTTTGTATTCACATTTATTTGTATATATAATTTTATTATACATATAACTGATCTCTGATTGGTTCTTTAGCAAACCGCATAAATCAAATACAGCCAATTATCGTAGTTTATTTATCATCAGTGAGATTTCTTTATGAGACTATTTTAGGAAGTTCTAAATGAAAGTGATTGAATAACAAAATATATAATCATGACATGTTAAATAAGTATTTAAACTTTCGTTAATTTTAAGTTTAACTTTTACTTTTTAACAGACTTTTCATCATGCTTCATTCAGATACCAGTATAAATGTTTTTAGATTATTTTACCATTTATTCACATAAATTTCTCAATAGTTATTAGGGATTGTTTGAAGCCGAATATTAACTAACAGTTAACATATGAGAATAATTTTAACATCCGCTGCTGTAAAAATACACTAAATATATTAACTTAACTAAGATGTATAGAAAACCAAGTAAAGGAAATAAGTTATATCTCAGAACAAAACGTTACACTACAAAAATTTTGTATGATTCGCTTGATATTTTATCTAAATGCATACATTTAAAATCCTTTTGGGATATTACAAAGACAATGTCTAATATAGTTTGTGATTCCCTTGGAAAATAACTCATGCGTTTTAAGCTACACTTTTTCTTCTTCTTCTTTTTTTTTTTTTATCGAAACTGCAAAATTCTCGGTGGCCATATTGGCATACATAAGAAGGAAATTTACTTAAAGTACGATACTCTGTTATGATATTATTTATTTATAAAAATGTTTTCCATTTTGCAAAGAGAAGAGTTTGCCAAAAATATTTTATATACAAACAATAAAGTAATTTAAAGCTGATAAATGTTGTATTGTACTCTTGAGATGCAAGTAAAAAAGAAGAAAAGTTCTTTAAATAACTTAAAATGTGTTTCTTCGAGTGTATATGTTAAAAATATATCTTCGAAAAACAATTTTAATTTTCGAAATAACCCTGTGCTAAAATTATTAGGACTTGTATTTTCTGGAACTGAAAGTAAGTTAAAAAATTTGAAAATTACTCTAAAAATAAATAGTCTGAAGAAGGAAAAGGTGTAGATTATAGATTATTGGTATATAATATATTATATATTTAAAACAGTATAATAACTACTAAAATAACGTCCCTAGAGAATAATCTTAAATATACTAATATACTTAGCACAGGTAATATATCTCATAATTTTAAAACTAACGATGTAGTCAATAACGAAGTAGACGGTTAAAAAATGAATTTTAATCATTTGTCCATAACAACAAATGATATTTATCAGCTTTTATATTCAGGATAAATAATTCATAAGTAATTAAAATATCACTTTTATATAGAAATAATATAAATACCTCTCAAATATTTTCTACAGTATTACTTTTAATTGGGTTTTATCCTCTTATATTTGACTCATGTTTTTTTCCGAAACTACATATTGTATTTAATCAGCATTTCTATACACATAATAAGGGCTCAATATTAAATTCTTTAGTTTCATAATTCTATAAGATGACAAAATTCATGTTAAATATATTTTTCTTGATAAAATCTTTCAAAAAACCGATTAAGTAAAGAAAGAAGTTATTTAGTTTTTTGTATATAAAAATGAGAATAAAAAACTCACTTCAAAGAAAAATATCACTAAATAATGAGAAACAAAGTATTTAATTAACTTTCAAGAATACTAAAGATATCTCTTTTACACAAAATAATGAAGTCCAATATTTATCTTACTGTAAAAAATTAAAGGTTTCCGGTAACTGAATATGGAGTTCCTCTTAAAAATTATATAAATATTTAATCGTATTAAGAAATCTATTCTGATGAATTACTTAAAATAAAAAAAGTAGTTTTAGTAAGGAAAAAAGGAATCTCACTGCCTTAAAATTCGGATACTTTAATAACAATACCATTTGGGGCAATAGTGAATATTAAAATATATTTCTGAAAATAACTTATGAATTTATGTTATATAATTAGACAATAAATCAAAGAAGCGAATTTTTTTTCAGTTCAAAAAGGAATTTTATAACATAAGTAGAACAAGTTATAACGGAATAATATTTATTTCCTCTTCTCAGATAATGAATAATAATATAGATCCTTAAGGTGCATATAAATTAATATATTTAAATAGGTTATATAATTATGTTTTGTGATTAAAATAAGAAACTTTATGCTCATTACTTTCATTAGGGTTCATCTGAAAGCAAAGAATTTATTCTTCACTTAAGAGTTTATAACAGCTCTATTTTTGTCGGTGTTATTTTAATTTAAGCTTTACTGCCTCTCCTTCTCATTGTTTATACCGAAACGTCCATAACTCTAATATTCAATAATTATCATTCAAAAGTCAAAATAAAAGAAATTCACACTGAATAGATGAAACACTTGAGCTTTAGTCTAAAATTTATATTTATCATCAAATTATTACTATGCAATATTTGCTCTCCCTCTCTTTCTCTCCTGAAACCTTTAATGATCCAGTAATTTAGTTCAGAATAACAATTGAACCAATTCCTCCTCCTCCCCCTTGCTTGGGTTCCAGGGGATATTATCCCAGAATTAGGTGGTTTCAGCGGGTATGCTGATTTCCAATTGTTCTGAAAGATTCTTCTAAAAGGTCAGTCAGCTATTGCTGTACGGTCGCCTTCATCAACTATGACTATATTCTCAGTATTAATGAGAATAATCTAACTAAAACTGTTCAACTTCCAACTTCTAACTCTTATATACAGTTTCGCTTCGCTTCTAAGTACGTTTCATCTTCCAGGCTCATTGTACTTCTTCAGATCATCTAATTTACGTAAATAAAATTTCATTTAATTATATGGATGTTTTATTTTGTGTAATTCAATTATAAATATGTCCCTGAGGTTAATGAAGCGTAAAATCGAGGAAAACCCAAACGTTACAAAGCAAGCACATATAAATAGCACAATAAACTATTTGTTTCATTTTATGTTACTTATATCACATAACATAGCTTGGTATGTTATCCACATTTTACGGATTTATGAACACAGACCTTCTTTGAATTTTTTTTTTTACTTTTACCATGCACTTTCTCAAATTAAACGTGTCAGAAATCCCTTCCTGCGTTAAAAATAGCATCAGGATGCTATGCCTAAGTCATATGGTTCGGAAGATGTATTGTATCATACTGCGCCGTACATATCCAGTTATATAAGCTTCAGTAAACGCTGTGATGATGTTTGACGCCCACCACAAAAAGTGCTTCGTGGCCTTTTTTAATATTAAAGAAATGTCATTTTGTTCATAATAGTAGACTTAACTCAATGGCTTTTGATCATCCACCTGAATCTTCTATTTCGTTAAGTAACAAAGAAAGAGTGTTCGCAGGAAAAAGAAAAAAAAATGGATAAAATTGCACCAAAAATGATGAAAGGTATATTAATCATAGTTTCAATATGATTGATAGAACTTCTTCAGTTAATTAATTGTTCAAGATTGTCTTGTAACCAGTTAGAAGGCTTAAGTAAATTCAGACTAAAATGCGAATCAAACACAACAACTTACTACTAAAAATAAGACTTTAAAACTGACAATATATAGCTTATGTATAATTAATATACTTACCTAAGAATAATGTTTGTTCGCAAGGTGAAAAACATTATGTAGATATGGTGATTATTGTTTGGAAGAAGCATAGGATTAAAATGAATTATTTATTGAAATGAACTATTCTATTCGTGCGATAGTTTAATAGTAATAAAACGAATTTGTTTCTTTAAAGTATAAGTATTGCTCATTATTACTATTAAGCAAGACACATCCTAACAGAAAGTACTAAAAACAAAACAAAACAGTTTTCTATTGTTTCTATGTTTTTAGATTGGGTAAACTGGCAGTCTCGACCAAAAAAAAAAAAAAAAAAACACTTGTCGAAAAGCCATGATAAATATAATTAACATAGAAAACAACAACACTTTTCATATTCTCTCACCAATTATTCTGCGATACGAACATTAAAATTGCACAATACGTGGCTATTCAATAACGAGACAGACGCTGTAAAATATTTTATATTGATTTCATACATATTTACTTAACTATTATCATCTTCCCTTGCCCTACAACACTCCATGCCAACCTTCCATTGCTCGAAACAGTACTAAACGTCTTCTCCCGTCAGTTCCTGCAGGAAGCGTGCCACTTTCTCTTTCACAGCTTCAATGGACTCAAATATTTTCCCTTTTAATGCAGAATTCACCTAAGAAAACAGATAGAAGTAGCTTGACACAAAATTCGGTGAAAAAGGCTGATGGCCTAACACTGGGATACTGTACTTAGCAACAAACCCCTTGACAGACATTGCGGAATGACTTGTCCTTCATAATTTGGGTCATTTTTTCCCTTATTCTTTCACAACATTTAGCAGAAACGTGAAGATATTAGTGTTATTTAACTGTTTGACCCTTCAAGAAAGCACCTAATCCCATGAATATTGAAGAAAAAAAAGTTAATCAATTTACTTTGAATTTTGACATGATTTTTCGAGATTTTTAGGCCCTCGATGAAGATGGTCTCCTTCAGTGCATGGATTGTAATTTCGTTCAGGATCACACGTTATTATCCTTTTCAATAAATTTTGGTCATTTTCAATGGCACACACTTTTTGCATGTTAAACTTGTTAAGTAAAATTTCTCGTAAAGATACTTTGTCAATTCCTACAGTCTCAGCAATCGCACGAATACTTAATTGACGATCTGATCGAATAAAATTACTGATTTTTTTTCCCGATATTTTCATCTGCTTTTAACGTAGAAGGGTGACTCGGGAATGAATCAGTTTTAAAGTCTTCTCAGCTACCTTGGAAACGCTTAACCCTTTAGAGACGAATGTACCATGTAAGCATCACTCGCAATCGTCGTTCATGACCGAACGTACCAAATACGCATCGCTGAAGAATGTGCTCAGGAGCCGAACGATGCGTATTTGCTTTTCAAATGGAACATTTTCTAAATATCTCTAGATAGCACCTGTGTACATTACTTTTGAACTAAAAAGTAGTTTTTAAGTTCTTGACCTTCAGTATGATCTTAGTCCAACCCAATTCAGCATTTTGCTCACCAGGTGTTGTGCGGGAAGAAGGAAAGCGTAATATAAACGAACTGAATTCGGCTCTTCAAACTTCCATGTGATGTACATTCGTGTTTCTGGTTTATCACCGAAAGTTTTTTTTATTGGGTTTTTCTTTGTATGTCTTATTTCTTTCTTTTTAGAAATGTATCGGTACTACTGTTTGACTTTGCGTTGCTTTTAGATGCATGCCGTTCACTTTCCTTTTTATTTCGGAAAGCCTTGTTATAATTGCGAGAAAGTGTTGCATATCAGAAGAATATACTCACATGGTCGACGATCCAATTAATGAGAGCACGATTAATTTTTTACAAGGTTTGAAAGGAATATTTCTAGTAATCCTGACGCCGACGTTTTGTCAGAGACGGACAAAAGAGGAATTTGCGTTTTTGAGAATTACTAAACTCGGTCTGCACATTAAATTTTATTACTTCTTGCAAATAGGGATTATTGTACATATATTTTTTTCTTAATTTTAAGCTTTATTGATTTTTTCGTCAATGAAACTTTGGAATAATCCCAATAGCACTTCTGAAAATTATTTTTTGAAGTAAGCAGTTCTTCATATATATTTTCTGTGAATTAAAGAAAAAAGGTTTTTTAAAAATGCTAATTTCAAAATTTATATCAGCTTAATTAATAATCTAAAGTTTTACTAAAAATTATAACATTAGGACGAAAACTTTTTTTTTCGTGATTTAATTTTTCTAAAATTAGGCTCTGCGACGCAAAACCCACGGCTCCATCGATAATTAATTTCGATTCTCCTCTGTCCCTATGGAAGATACTACGACAAGGAGGGCTGTCCCGAAAGGGTTAAGCCATTCAAAAACAGGTGCACGCTATAAACATTCATTGCCCTGCACCACTTGAATTATGTTTCTGTAGTGGGTTTCTCAAGTTTCATGCGAAAGTTCACTACAATTCATTGTTCTAATCTTAAGCTTATCATTTAACTGGCAAAACAGAAGAATAACTGCAATACGAATGAAGGCTTCGTCTATACATGTCTTACTGAAACGAAAAGCACTGCATTCGAAAGAGAAGACTTATTAAATAGCTGTCTGTCGCTGGAGTCATGCATACTAACACATGGATCAATAAGTCCCGAGACTGTACGGTCGTTTTTTTTTGCGATTTCCTCCTTCAAACGCACCAGCAAGTCAATATAATAATCACTGTTGATCGATTTACCTTTTTCGAGGTAGTCAATGAAAATCACGCCATGCGTATCCCAAAAAACTGACGCCATGACTTTGCCAGCTGACTGCTGCGTTTTCGGACGGCTTTCGCCAGCTGTGCGCCACTGCCGCTTCGACTCTGGAGTGTAGTGATGTATCCATGTTTCGTCCATGGTCACGTAACGACGCAAGAAATCTTTTTTGTTGCGAGTAAATAGCGATAAACAGCTTTCTGAATCATCGACTCGTTGCTGTTTTTGTTCCATCGAAAGCAATCGCGGCACCCACTTGGAAAAAACCTTTTTCACTTCACTTCAAAAAACCTTTTTCAGTAAATACACTTCCATATGATATCTGTGTCATCTCAGCAATCTCACGGAGCTTCACTTTACGATCTTTCATTATAATTTTTGTCACTTCACTCACATTTTCCGGTGTAACGGCTTCCACAGGTCTACCCGAGCGTTCCGCGTCATTTGTGTCGGTACGACCACGTTTAAACTCGGCAAACCACCGACAAATCGTTGCTTTTGATGGACAAGAGTCCGGGTAACATTTTTCAATCCATTGTTTCGCTTGCACGGTGTTTTTACCCATTAAAAAACAATGTTTTATCAGAACACGAAACTCGGTTTTTTCCATTTTTTAAACAAACTACAAAACGACTTTACTCCAACCTCGATAACTCAGCTGTTTCTGGTCCGATCGACTTAAAATTTTGACACGTTTCAAGCAAAGGTTAGTACTCTAGAAAGACCTGGTTACTGGTTTACTACGAGCGCCATCTCTGGGTTAGTCTCGGAACTTATTGATCTATATGTTACGTCTGTAGCAGTGTCAGTCTCGTTATTTAATATCTTAATATCCACACTTTGTAGTAATAAAAACGTTATTGAGTTCAAAAATAATAGAAGGCACCAACTTGGGGTTAGTTAACATAAACGCAGTTCACACAATCAATTTGAAAAGGGCAATTTGTATGAAGGTACTTTACCTTTTGTTCTCGAGTCTATAAAGACTTATAATAAAAAAGAATTTGAAAATACAAAAGTTTAGAAACTTCCGTTATGTTAATGTTAACATTAGTTACCATTAATTTCATGAAGTTTATGTGTCTGAAAACAGGAAAAAATTATAACAATTATGATATTAATCAACTTTACCATCATACATTTTAATGTAAGTTTCATATATTTGAAATAGAAATGGTGAATCAAGTTACTTTTCTATGCTCAGTTGCTTGATTTTCATTGATTTGTGTGTCTTTGGTCGCATTAACCACTACACAATTTGTATTATAGAACATCAGGGAGATTATCCGCAACGAACTTTTTAGTTCCTACCTCAGGCTTTTAACTCCATGCGATATGTAGATCTGGAGAGCAACTTCAATTTAACGTGCCACAAAATGCATTATTTATTACATTAAATTTAAAAGGAATCATTACTAATCCAGTGACCGAACTTGCAAATTCATTTGTATACAGTTATAACTATTATACTTCCTCAAATGCCTTAAAAGAAAGAATTTACATACAAACAATCAATTGTTTCTATATAATAATACGAACAAATATTATACAGCTTATTAATGTTTTTTTGGTAAATTTTTACTGATTGCCAGTTATTAACGAAACTACATACAACAAATCATGAAACTTAAAAGAGTAAAAAAAAGCTACCATATATATATATAAACTGCTGTTTGTAGAAAATGCAACACCATGAAGGAATCATCAGAATCAAATGAAATTCGCAGCAAATGTCAATTATAGGATATTATGCAAATTAATAAAGTTTCAGAGCCATCGCGCGTGCGCGGCGCACGCAGCGCCCTCTGAATTGATGCTGAAAGCGTATAAATAAAGTGCTGTAGCGGGACGTTGAAAAAAGTCTATGATTATTTGTTAGTGGCAAACGTTTAGTGAGACCTGAGTATGCCTCCACGACGGAAGAATAAGAAATTCAAGCAACTTACGGAGTTTGAACGAGGGAGGATAATCGGCCTTCGAGAAGGAGGATTTTCCTATCGCGCAATAGCAGCTCGTATGCAGCGGAACAGTTCCACAGTGATGCGAGTTTGGAAGCAGTGGACCGACGAGCACCGAACAACTCGAAAAACAGGCACTGGACGACAGAAGGTGACGTCAGAGCGCGATGATCGACACCTGCTCCGCATGGCGGTGAATGATCGCACAGCTTCCTCCAGGCAGCTGGCAGCACGTTGGTCTACTGCTACAGGTGTACAATTGTCGGCTTCGTCAATTCGTCGTCGTCTGCTGCGCCGTGGATTGCGTGCAAGGGTGCCTTTATACAGGATTCCCCTCACGGCGAATCATCGACGGCTGCGTCGGCAGTGGGCTCTTGAGCACAGAGACAGGCGAGCTGATTGGCACCAAGTTGTCTTTTCAGATGAATCACGCTTCAATTTGTGGACCCATGATGGCCGTGTTCGTGTTAGACGTTATGCCGGTCAACGCTGCCTTCCTGAGTGTATTATTGAACGACATAGTGGTCGAACACCCGGAGTTATGGTCTGGGGTGCGATTTCGTATCATGGACGATCCAATTTGATACGAATTGAGGGTAATCTCAATAGCAACAGGTACGTCCGTGAAGTGCTACAGCCCGAAGTCGTTCCTTTCCTTCAAGGCATCCCTGGAGCTATCTTTCAGCAGGATAATGCACGCCCACATGTTGCGCGGACTGTTCGAGACTTCTGTTCAGCACAACGCATGCAACTTCTTCCTTGGCCTGCTTATTCACCGGATATGTCGCCTATTGAGCACGTGTGGGATATGGTTGGTCGGCGTCTCGCTCGTGATCCGCGTCCTGCAGTTTCCAAAGACGAACTTTGGTTGCGCATACAAGCGATATGGAATTCTCTTCCTCAAGCAGATATTCAACATCTGTTTGACTCCATGCCACGTCGTATAGCAGCACTTATTGCAGCGCATGGTGGCTGCACCAAATACTGATTTCGGACTCTTAATTTGTTTCTTTTGTTTTGAAAACTTCATCATTTATTTGTATCAGTACAAGTCGTTTCTGCATTAAATTTCATTTGATTCTGATGATTCTTTCATGGTGTTGCATTTTCTACAAACAGCAGTATATATATACTGGTGTGCTACACTTAAGCAAAGTGTAAATTTTAATCAGATAGCCATGTAACTTCTGAAAAGGGATATTACGCTCAGTACAATGAACACATAATTCAGTAAAAAGGTGATGCATATGCAAATTTCTGAAACAAAACGTCATAAGCGATGTGAGTGTACTCAAAACGCGTGCGGTTGGCGCGAAAGCTCAGGACTACAAAAAAAGGAAGAACGGAGGTGCAATTAAAGACATTTGCTGCTAGTGGAAGTGAGTTCTTTCGTGAAATATGGATAGAGGAAATCAAGTGGACGATTTCTCACGTGGAAGAATGCTCGGAAAGCTGGAAGAGGTGTTTAGTTCACCAATGTAACTGAAGAGATCAGAATCAATAAAAGTGTCGTTTCAGCCTTCCACGCATAGAAACAGCTGTTAGAAAGGTTGGTGGTGGCCGTCCTAGGAAAACGACTGCAATGGATGACCAGTATATCGTCCTGCAGGCTAAGGGAGCCCAATACTAGTCAACAAGTGTCATTGCTCAGCATCTGTGAACAGCAACAGAGTGCCAAATATCACGGTTTACTGTGGCCAGATGCCTTCATAAAGGTGACCTATTCACCCGCCATCCTGAATTCTACGACCCTTTGTAATTTGGCCATTGGGGACAACGTTTAGAAGGGTGTAAGGAGCACAAAACTAGACATATCTTCTATGGAGTAGTGTCCTATTTAAGGATGAGATTCATTTGAGTGTCACAAGCGATTTTCAGCTCCTGTTGATTTCTGGAGAGTTTAGGACACGGTTTTATCCCAGCAACAACATGGAAAGAGAGCGTTACGGTGGGCCTGGAGTTATCGTCCGGGGAGACATTATGCTGAACGAGTGGATTGAGCTCCACGTATTCGGCAGAGGTTCTGTCACCGGAGATCATTATTGTAAAGAGTTGCTCATTTCCCCATTTGCGTCTGTTCCGAGGTGCTATTGGAGCAGACACCAGACTGTTGATGTTCAGCAGCTACTGTGGAAAGTGATGTATCACTCGAATTGATTGGCCAGTGTTCTCACATGATTTAAACCCCATTGAACATGTGTGCCATTCTTTGGAGAGACACTTTGTGACACGATTACATCCTCCAGGGAACACCTAACAATTGAAACAGATGCTGATTGATTAATGAACCTCAAGAACTGTTGGACAGTCTGGTGCAAGCTATGGAGAGACTGTGCGAAACAACCATTTTAGTATGGGGAGGACATATCCCATACTTAGGAACTTCTGCTTGTTGTTCGTCCTGATTGACAGACGATCAAGTGTAACGATACTATGAGTTCAATAAAGCCTTTTATGTTTGAATCCATACTATACATTTCCATTTTTGCGCATTTATGCTTTTGTCATAGCTTAGGTATTAAATGCTGTCTCTCATTTTTGAATTCATATATATATATATATATATATTTAGTGAGTGAGAGAGAAGTCCAGAATATTTTCAGTTTCAAGGAAGTCATCGGTCAGCCTCTTATGGTGATATTTCGCATTATCATCCATAAATATGATGTCAAATCCGATAGTGCCTGGAAGTAGGTGAACATAAGGATCAAGAACGTTATCTGTGTACCTCATAGCAGTGACAAATCCTATATCATACAAAATGACGTCTTTTATGATATCTGCATGATGCCTGCTCACATCCCCTGACTCCCATTGAAGAAAAGCGATACTCTTCCGTGATCTGTACCGGGAGAAAACGAATACAACTTAAAACGCCATATAGATAGATGATGAGAATTTAGTGTTCAAACCAAAGCTAGATTCATCACTGGTCATCACAGTGGCTCACTGACCCAAATTAAAGTACTGATGGTCCAAAAATCCCAGTAAAAATGAGTGCGTTTATTGTTAAGTGTGAGGGAAAGGCAAACTGCTGGTCGTCTGGAGAAGAGAAATATTTTGTGTATTAATGTAAATAGTTTTCTGGAAAATTCATACTCCAGGGGTAGCTGTAGAGCAGAATCCATCTGTCTGAGACAACTGTCCTTCTGTTGTCGTGCAGTTATTGTCAGATTTCGGACTTGGCCAACGTTTGTGATTCGTGGCCGGCCTGGTACTTTTCTTCAAATAAACTTTCCCACATTTTGAATCTTTTTCCACAATATTGAGTTAATACATTCAGAATTTGAGACCCCTCGGCTTGTTATAATCCGGATTCTAGCATTCCAACAATCCTTCCTTTCTCAAACATATCCAGTTATCCTCTTTGAAGCATAATTCGTGTAGTTAAAATATTAGCAACGTTCTTTCACACAAGAATTGAGAATTGTAAGAAATACGTATATACTACTTATGCCGACTGAGGAAGTATATTTGCGTCCCGACGTGTGCAGGTGTTTTATACATTAAGATATCGACTGCAATGCTTTTCACAAAGAAAAACATTTCAACTTCTACATATGATTCTCCTCAAATTATTTCAAACCAATTCACTATAATTTTCTACTATTTCTACGTAGTTTTCGAAATTTTCACAACTTTTGAGCCCCATGAACGTATATCACTACTACAGATAGGAAGTTAATGAATTTTAAATTTAATAGAAAATTTTTGAAATACATATATTAATGTACAGTCTGTTATGCATGATTTCCAAATTTATGTCTAAAAATATTTGATACATTTTATTATTATTTATTCGAATCAAATGTAATTGTACAATATCTATAAAAATTTATTGCTGTAATTTTCAGAATTTTTTATGAAAGATAATAATGTTATCAATATATATAGGCGTATGTGTGTGCATAATTTCATTTTTTTGTTGTTATTTGTTTAGTAATATTTTTCCTAATATTTTACTAAATATGTAGTGAAATGAAACTACCTTCACTTTGCCTGTCGCTTTTGCTTACATTGACAGGTTCTTTAGGTTCGCTAGTAAGTCAAGCGAAATTGTTCCCCGATAAAAAAAAGATTCTGAAGTGTCAGTTTGTTTCAAACAAATTGTTTTTTGATCATCTAATTGCATCTCAAAAAACACGAAAGAAAAGTGTCGAGGGATAGTGCAGTGTTCTCTTACTTACGCTGCTCTTATCCGCTTGACAAAAATGACAGCAATAAAAATGTTATTGAAGCAGCCTAGCTAATTATAGCAAATTGAACCATGCCTTTGTTTTCTAAAAAATGGATCAGTTTTTTTTACATACTTTGCTTAAGTATATAACTGAATAAAAAAATGGTATCTAAAATAACAATACCGCGCTTCCTCTTTAAAAGTATACATTAATGTTAACACTTTTCTATATTATTTAGCGCAGTTTGCTAAAAAAACTGAAATATTATTTTAATTTCAAAGAGCTTCTATCTATTTTTCTTCCATAATTATTATTAAGATTTAAGTTAATTAATATTTTTGGTTTTGAATTTCTAAAACTATTAAAAATTTATAATGTAGATGGTATCCTCTTATCCACCCTGTCTGTATTCTTAAAGCTTAAACCCATAATCTAAATTTCAATTTAATTTAAAGTACAGATGAATAAAAATAATCAATTATATGCTAAATATTTTATTTACTACTCGAATGAGCGAAGACGATGCTTTGCACAATTCAGTTCATTTTCTCAAGTACTAAGAACTTCAAAAATCTACCAAAGAATACGCTTACCGAAATATAATGCGATTATCTCATTCCATTGCTCATGTAGCATTGAGACGAAATCTCACCGAATCTTCTATACATGCCAGATGACTTTTACGAACACTAATTTCTTTTTCAGTAAGAATTTTTATTATTTACTAACATCTCTTCGTTCTTTCTTACAATACTTCAAATTATCTATGAACTTTGCTTTGCATACATAGAATTTTGCTGCTTGAATCATTATAGCGTCGAAGAGAAGTTCACAATTACAGCTGAAGGAAAAGAAGCTTCCTATTCTTACAGCTACAACTTATGAAAAACATTATAAAGTGACATATACAGGGTGCTTGAAAAAAATGTATACACACTTTAAACTATTGTAGTTTTCCCGCTCTACAAGGCTAATGTTATATTTCTTCGCCAGGTGCCAGCATAATCGTCCCTCTTTGTTATATTATCAGTTGGAATTTGTAATATCAACATGGGGGACATACGTTTGAGTTTTGAAGAACGTAAGTAGGTTATTAAGTGGTACTGGAAGTTTGAGAATGTAAATGAAGTTCAAAGACAGTGGAGAAGGGAGTATGATACAGAACCACCTTCAAGATTAACAATTACACGCATACGAGACAAATTCGAAGTTCATGGAACAGTGTGTGATGTGCATAAAGGTCATTCAGGTCGGCCTCGAACAGCTACAAGTGATGAGTGACCTTACACCACTGGATTTCTTCTTGTGGGGCACAGTAAAAGATGAGGTGTACAAACGTAATCCACGTAACCAAGACATTCTTTGGAATGAGATTCAAGCAGTGTGTAGAGAAATCTCATTGGACGTTTTGATACGATGTACAGAATCTCTGGTGACTCGTACTCAGAATTGTATTGATGCTGCAGGTCACCAATTTGAACAGTATTAACATTTGTTATTTATGTTTCAATTACATTGGACTTTCAGCTTTCTATTTTCCTGAAATTTAACTTTGTAGAACGGTAAATAAATTTTCTATGGAAGTTCAAAGTGTGTATACATTTTTTTGAAGCACCCTGTATTACTTTAAAATAATTTAGATGAAAATTTTAATTTGTATTACAATTATAAAGTGTAGGAATTTTGTTTCCACCTAATTTTGTTAATTATAGAATATAAACATATTTAACATTAATAATATTGTCAATCGATTTCTGATTTAAATTTCATTTTTATGGAGAATTATCTTTCAAAAAAATTATCTAAAGCGAAAAGCCTACCTTCAATTTTAAATTCAACGACATAGACAGAAGAGACGTACCAAATTTGTCTTTTGGTCACATTTATGTTTATAAAATTAATTCATCAAAATTACACTTTCAAAATTCTTTCTTAATTTCAAGGGTTAATGAAAGGTAATAAATATTATTTTCTTAGAAATGCAGAATAAATTTAATTAGTTACATTTTTGAGAGACACCCAAGTAAAATTGACATGATCAAAATCCCTACTTTCCCAACAGTATAAAAAAATTATTCTTTATACGTCATATTTGAGCGGTTTAAGGCTTTTCAGCTAATATGTTTTTATTGATGGCTAAATAAACATATTCATGAGTTTAAAAAACATTTCCTCATTTCTATTTATACTTGAGCATACTTTATCATAAGGAGAGTTTTTATTCCATCATCAAAATTAATTTATGTACGAAACAGAATTTTATCACAATTACTTGACCTTAACTCTTATTGGGAACGAATGAAAATAAATTTTTAAATTCACAATAATTGTGAACTTTTCCTTTAACTTTTGTTTATATTAACTTTTATGTAACAAATGTTAATCAAAAGTTTATAATTGTTTGAAATATAATATAGTAACACAAATAAATATGTATGTAACGCTAGTATAAAGTTTAAAATTTATTACTTGGGTTTACTCATTCAGATTTGGTTTGGTTTTATTAACGTCGCACTAGAAGCAATACGAGGGCTATTAGCAACGGACCTCGTAATTTTGAACCCAGGTCAAGTGAGGAGGATGAAACATGAACTGACACCCCATCTTCTCACTTCCACATCACGCTAATGAAATGACTTTGGGCCACGACAGATTTGACGTGCATCAGCCCCAGCGTGTCTTTAGAGACATCAGGGCTTGAACTCACGACTGAACGAAAACCGCCGGCCGCGAGTCTGATGCCTTTACGACTAGGATACCACGGCCAACTCATTCAAAAAGACGATATGTGTGTGAGCATGTGAAATCCCCAGTTCCCAGAAATGAAACTGTGTTATGAATTCCAGTAAACTGGACTCTTATTGCATGATTTCCAATTTTATGTCTAAAAATATTTGATACATTTATACTAAGAAAAATATTAATTTTTTCGGATTAAACAAACTTCAGCCCAAGTTTAATTTTTCTTATTATCTTTTAATTTAATACACCTAAATAAGTCAATATCAATTAAGAAATTTTGTAAATTTAAGTTAATATTTATTAAGAAAAATTTTAAACTGAAACATATTTCAAACGTTGGTTAGGAATCTATGTCAAATTTTTTAATTTATTTTTGAATACCAAATTTGCTTCACTAAACTGTATTACTGGATCTCATACCAGGAGTGTAACAGGTCAAATGAAAAGTCCCCGGCCTACCATAGTAAAACACATTTTTTTGGCAAAATTAGTTTTTTTTATTCCACATAATTCCCTTCATGGGTGATACACTGATTATAGCGACCCTCCAACTTTTCGATACCATTTTTGTAGTACGATTTGTCCTTTGCTTCAAAATAGGCCTCGGTTTTGGCGATCACCTCTTCATTCGACGAAAATTTCCTCCCAGCGAGCAATCTTTTGAGATCTGAGAACAGGAAATAGTCGCTGGGGGCCAGATCTGGAGAATACGGTGGATGAGGAAGCAATTCGAAGCCCAATTCGTGGACTTTTGCCATCGTTTTCACTGACTTGTGACACGGTGCATTGTCTTGGTGAAGCAACACTTTCTTTTTCTTCAAATGCGGCCGTTTTTCGGCACCCACTTTGCACAGAGCTTTCTCATACCCAAATATTCGTGAATGATATGATGTACACGTTCAGTTGATATCTTTAGAGTGTCTGCTATTTCATTCAATTTCAATTGACGGTCATTCCAAATCATTTTGTGGATCTTTTGAATGTTTTCGTCGGTAACAACCTCTTTTGGGCGTCCACCGTCTTCGGTGCTCATTTCACCACGTCTAAACTTAGCATACCAATCCTTGATGGTTGATTTTCCTGGGGCAGTGTCCGGAAACTCGGCATCAAGCCAAATTTTTGCTTCAACTGTATTTTTCCCTTCAAAAAGCAATATTTTATCAACACGTGAAATTCCTTTTTATCCATTTTTTTCACAATAACAGAATTTGCTTCACTCAAAATGCTATAATTCACAAACTAATGATCCGACAGCTGCCAAATTTATACACGCATCTTTTGAGGGTTAGGGCAAACTAAAAAACATCTGGATTTAATTCTAGTAGCGCAATCCATATGTCAGGCCGGGAATTTTTCAATTGATTTGTTATTCTTGAAGATATTAGAAATTGCGATGAATCCACATTATTATGTAGTTTTCCTTCTACTTTTCAACGACAACCTAATTTGTTTAAACAAATCTCTTCAATTACCGAATGTATTTACTTAAATGAAACGAATAACTAAAGAAGTTGTTTCCACAATTAAATTTGTTTATTTGTCAATATTTTTCGTACAATTGATAAATTATTCTGATTGTCGAAAAAGTTAAAACAACTATTTAATAATAAAAATAGTAAATTTATCAAATACATTTAATCTTTGTCATGTACATTCATTTTATAACAGTAAGTTTGTCAAAGAAATAAGGAATTACATAAAATCATCAGTTTTAATTTCCAGAAAAAGAAATGACGAATTAAGATTGTTTAAATTTAAGTAATATTTGAAATATTTATAATACTAAAATTACGTCTTTGAAATGCTATTTATGTAGCAGTATATATATATACATATATATAAAAACCTTAAATATTAAAACTAAGATATTGAACATACTTTTATACTTTTGACAGACGTATTTCTTTAGTACCATACTGTGAAGTCCAAAATCTATTATTAAAAATAAAAAAAAATCTTGACTCATTACGAGAGAAAGAGAGTTAACATTTCCTCTGTTTACAAAAACGTTTTCAGATAAAATCATGAAAATTCAAAGGAGAAAATATGATGTTTACATTATAGTTTTGAAGGCAATTCCCACAAATAGAATAGTTTTTGAAATCACCTATTATCCCCACAAAAGTCGCTCAGATCAAATGTTATTTCTACTACGTGAAATGTTTCCCCCTTTTCTGACACATTTTTAAATAAATGTAAAAAAACGTATTATTACGATTTGTGATCTTATTAATAAATTGTGCAATACAGGAAAGACACTATTATTCTGAATAATATTATTATATTTTTGTATTAATTCTTAATAATGACTTTTCTTTACCAAATTATACACAGCATCCTACCAAATGAAAGCTTAAAAATTATACTTAATACTATCTTATAACTATATTTAAAAATACTTAAATAAATCTACAACACACTACATTTAAGAAATTGTTAAATATATCTACTGCAATTAATTTCGTATGATAGACTTTCATGTAGAGAAATCATAAAATGTATATTGATATTTCATTAAAATATTGTTGCAATGTTAAATCAAGACAGTTTTCTGCTTTCTGACGAAATTGAAATCTTAGAGAAATTTGATAATTCTCTTTAAGAGAAGCAAATTAGATTTTATGAAATAAGGTAGTATTCGTTACAGAAATAAGACTTTTTACCAAATTATGTATCTTTTTATCAAGTAAGTTTTAATATTTTGTGTTCCATGCATTTTAGAGCAATGGCATTTTATTTGTCCAATTTAAGTATAATAACGGCATCAAAATGGCTTAAAACCATTGACAATATAGTGAAAACAATTACAAGAATATGCTGTAAATGGAAATATATTCTAATAATTAGATTATCTAATTATTATAAATTTATTCCTATAATTAGATTCTAATATTAAACTAATCCTTAGAAAACAATTACATTTTTTTCGAAATTAAGTATCTTTTTACCCAGTAAAGGGAATAATATTTTAAATTTTATGCTTTTTAGAGCAATTGTAATTAAATTTGTTCAATTTTAGGTTAAAAAAAAGGTGTCAAAATGACTTAAAATCGTTTATTTTAAACAATGCAGTAATAAAAACTTTTACTTTATGTTGTGGATGAAAACATTCTAAAATATTAATCACACAATCTCCCTAAAGGTCTACAATGAGTTTATTATTTCTTGAGAAAATGTTTAAACAGTGATATTGATATTATAATTAAATAATTAAATTTGTGTTATTCCTTGAACTTAATTACGGATACGTTAATTTTATTGTAAATAATGAAAAATATTTAAATTCAGTGTAAGTAATTAAAAGATTGCTTATGACATGAATCCCGTGTTTTACCAATATAAATATCACTTAATTTATTTAGTGGAAAAATATTTATTTATATAATATAAAGCAGTTCAAATGCACAAAGGAGATAAAGAACCAGAATAGTACTCTATAATTCATGCATTAAATTAGAAATCACTAGCATTTATCGCTAAGATGAAATTACATTTAATGCATTAAATTTTAAGTTTACTGTGGTTGGATTTCAGTAACAAAATGCCGTGTAAGATTATTTGAAATGTTCTTTGCATGATCTCCATTTGGGTATTTTTCAAAATAAATAAATAAATAAAATTTTGGTATAAAATGGAGAAAATAATATACGTTAAAAATCATTCTTAAAATAGATTTTTTTTTAAATGTAACAACTTACAGTTATTAGTTTATAGTGAATAAGTAAATGTAGAAGTATAATATAATCGAGACATTGATTGATTGTTTATTCATTTAAATTGCAGAGAAAAGCAGCACGTAGACTATTGGCGTCCTAATTTTGAATTTCGTTCAAGTGACGAAGGCTACCTCCCTCTCTGGCACAATCCTCTCCAAACATACACACAACCCAAACGGTAGGACATTGAACCTCGATAGACTTAACCTTTATCAGTCTTGATAGATGGGGGGTCTTTAATCGTATCGGGGCTGAATCCCAGGACACGATGGAAGCAATACCGGTGGGGAGGATACGATCATAATTAGTAGGTAACCGCAGCCAGTAAGTATAGAGTAAAATAAAAATTTATCCGCAATACATTTCGTTAACTTCTTACTTTTGATAAAAAAAAAATTAGGTAACCATAGATCATATATATTTCATTTAAATATGGCAAGTAAATAAATCCCCAATTGTTTCCGAAATGTTTTGTGCTTTCTTTTGTTATCCATGCCTCTTAAAACATTTTACTTTCGACGTAACTAAACATCAAGGGTAGAGGGAGAAATGACACGAGCACGACAGAACATTACTGTTTCATTTCTCGCGCCTAACTGAATTATTCACGGGGCGAAATGAATGGTTGTGGACGTGATTTGTGGTTCATATCACCCGCCACCTAGAGAGAATATGCACTCTGGAGTTAAATATCACATTTTCCACACTCCTGAACAGGCTCTGCTAGTGTAATTGCAGAAATAATTATTAATTCGATTGTAAAATGATTTTGGAGTCATTAAAAGTTATTGCAAATCTCATGTTCTGTTTAATAACATACTATATTGAATATTAATAATTTTTTTTTGAAATTATTATTAGATGAAGGTTATAAGAATGGAACCGAAATTATTATAAAAACATATTCAGCTTTAAAATTTTAATGTAATGTTATGAAATTGGACAAAAATGTGGACATTATTATCAAACAGAAACATATTAATGTATTCATTCATTTTATAAGAATACATATGCATAAAAAGCAATTTTTTCTTTAATTGTCTCTTCTTTCCTTTCAGTATCAGGTCATTTTTTCTTTACAATAGGCTTCATGCTGCTAGAAATCGATTCAAACTAAATGAATTGCTTAATTTGTATGTTGAATAAAAAAAAATGTTTATTGGATGAAAATTTTTAAATTTTGGCTTAATATGATGAATAGTTGAATGCGCTTAAAGAATTTAAATTTACTGAAGTATTGACACTTGTTTTCAAATTAAAATCTATATTAAATGTTTAAACTTTATTTTTAATTCTTGATGAATACAGATTTACACTCATTAATGGATTTAATTCGAATTATATTCTCTAAATTGTAATCATGTAGGATAATCTTTTTCACGAATTGTTTTTATTATTAGTTTAAAAAAATATTTGAGATGTACCCCAAAGAATATAAATAAGGGTTACAAATTTGTACACGAAGTTCGATAGCAACGAAAAACCTAAATATTATCTAATCTTGAACAAATTTGTCTTCTTTTACCTCATAAAATATGCAAAATTTTTAATTTTTGATATCATGTAAAAATGTAATTATATTCGTTCTTTTTTATAGAAATTTGTTTTTCGCATCCGTATTTGGCGATATTTTCAATGGTTTATTATTAATAATATTAACTTTGTTAGTGAGTAGCAAGAAAGGAATATGAGTTATGTGTACAATGAGTTCCTGCTGTTTATCTCTTTATCATGTTTTGTTATAAATAAGTTTATAAGTAATTAAATAATTTGATTATTTTATTCATTTTCGGATAATATTTTCAGCTTGTTTCGATAATTACATATACTACTCACAACTAAATATATTAACATAAATCATATTAGATAGAAACTATTAAAGTTATACATTTTTATATTCTGAAATAAAGTATTCCTTGCAATACAAGTCGGATGTGGAATCATAAGAAAGTTTTAAAATTAATTTAGAATACAAATACTTAGACTATCAAATACGAAAGGTGCAATATAATCCTCAATATTGGATAACGTGTTGGATGTTTTAAAAACCAATCAATTGCCAATTACTTTTTTCTAAACAAAACCTATAATTTCGCACGCTATAACCTATAGTTTCGAAACTACGATTTGTTTTAAGATTTGCTTTATGAATAGGTATAAGAACCTCATTTTATTTTCTGAGACTCCGTTTTATGACATGTGAAACTGGTTCGAAAATGAAGTAACCTTTCCTTGTAATGGTTCTCTGCCGAATGAAAATACACATTGACAGATATGTCATCAATCAGTCAAAGGAAGTTTTAGCAATGGCCTCGACCATTTTGGTGACTTTGCTTACTGCTGATTGCTGTCAATAGAGAGAACTAGTTCTCTGTGAAGTTTATCTATGCCGATGTAACTGTGACTGTCATTACAAGTGCTGTTTTGTTTCTGTAACTGTATCGCTAACTTGTAAAGGTTCTGTGATTTTGTTTATACTATTATTGTTAAATATTGCTGCCTGTGTGTGTTCATTATGTCCTAAAGATTTGTTCCAATAGTGTCATTTGCCATTATTCGCCCTGTTGGACTTAATTTTCACTCCCATACACGCAAAGATATTTGTAAGAATATATTTAATTTCGAGAACAAAGAAACATCATGCATCGAGCACTTAAGAAATTTATTTATAAAATAATTATAAGATATTTAATTTTGAAAAAAAAATTCATAAATTAATGTATAAAATCAGTATTTAGTTTAGCTCAATGATTTTTCATTTTGAACTGTGTTTGTTATATATTTAAATGTGCTTAAATTGTACCCTAGTTGAGCTAATTTACTTCATTTGTTAACACTAAACTCTAAAAATAATACTATGATAAAGTATATTTTAAATAAAATGACATTTTTACGAGAATCGATTATTCACATAGAGAGATCATTTGCAGTTCTGTTCTATGATAATCTTTCTCTGTTATTTCAGCGAGTTATGCAATGATGTTAAATAATTTAATTTTAAAGCGCAAATATCTTAATCTGAAATAATGAAAGTAATTATTTAAATGTCATTATGTGAATGGAATGTACTAAGCATATATTACACTTTAAAAATAATTTAAATATTCTTTTGATGTGCAGATTTTCTGATTTAGAGGAACATGATATTAATATTTCAAATATTTTGAAATATTTTCTGAATTGAGCTAATTGTCATTCCTTAATAATCAATAGAAAAGCAGCTTTGTTTGTAAGAGATTATGCAAACCCTTCGTTTTCCATAATTTTAAGATATGGGAAACAATCATTAATTATTCAAATTAAGGAACAATTCCAAATGAATGAATAAGAGCTTTAAATATTAAACTACTCATTTCTCTTCTGTAACTAGTATGCACTTGTTATTGATTTGAGATTATATCTAGATTCTAAAGTGTTGCACTCGACTACAAAGAATTACCTTTTGAAATGAATATATAATACTTCAAAGGTTATGTTTGCAATCCAGGCATTTAACTGTATAGAAAGTCCTTGTGTTGCTTCCCAGTACAATGTTAATAAACAACCACAATCACAATAAACTTGGTAGAAAAATTATTAAAGTTGTTGGGAAGATTTCTTTAATATAACTTATCAAATATTGAAAAAAAATGAATAGTAACAATTTTCTAAAGAATATTTTATAATGATACTTAATTTATCAACATGTTACATGCAAATGAGAAAAATGTTTGATTCTCAGATGTAAATTTCTTTTCAAAATAATTTGATTATTTACAAAATAACATTTACTAGTAAGATTTAAGTAAATTTTTAATTTTCCATAAAAGGATTTCCTTAAAACTTTCTGTTTGTAATAAAAAATTGATTCAATTCTATTAAAATTCTATTACTTAAAAAGATTAAACCAGAGGGCTGTCGATTTCACATAACAGCAATAGATTAAAATTTCAATTACCCGCAATTTCATACTGTACGCTGCTTTTGTGGTATATTATTAAGACATTCTTAGATATCAACAACTTAAAACGAAGTGCTATATCACATAGATATGATGTTTTCGCTTATGGCTCCCATCTACCAACCATTTTGATTTCATAAACGTAATGTTAATCCTATGAAATTTCTACTTTGCTCTGAAATATTTACCGTTTGATCTATTTGAATGCAGTATAGTGCACCTCAAATAACAAAAATAAAGTAGGCTACTGTAGAGTTACTTTTTTTTTTAATTTTTTTGAAAAAAATATTTTAAAATATTTTTAAGAGCTTTTCTTCTTATTATTAAATTATTCAATTAAGTAGGCAGTAGTAAACTTAAAAACAATTTATTAAATTTATTTATTTTAAACTTAATAGTTACTTTTGCATATAAAAAAAATAGATTTAATTTCAAAATTTAGGATCGACATTTAAAGAGTTACAGTACCTCAAAATTTATAAAATATCAAAAAGAAATTTATTATCTTATTTTCAAAATATGATA
This sequence comes from Nephila pilipes, assembly GCA_019974015.1. Classification (NCBI taxonomy): domain Eukaryota; kingdom Metazoa; phylum Arthropoda; class Arachnida; order Araneae; family Nephilidae; genus Nephila; species Nephila pilipes. Next base: position 137,230 of record BMAW01033441.1, on the reverse strand, counting down.
ACTTCTCTAAATTTGTGTTCAAATCAACTGGTTGGAAATTCCTTTTTAAGAAATAATGAAAATAAAAAGTATAGTATTAAGCTGTTGTGTTATGTCAGTTGAAAAATATTACATTAAAAAGCGAATAATACTTTTTAGTATGAAATCTTACATACTGAAATGAAAAAGTGCGAAACGACTATGTGGGTAAAACCTCCTCAGTTTCGGCGTCGTCTGCAGTAGACACTAAACGACACTTTCAACAAATGCCACCAAGTTAAGTAAAAGGCATCATTGGTACCCATAATTAGTTAATTTTCTGGTTAATAGATGGTAGTTCTGAAAAAAATGATTTTTAGTGAGCATTTTTCATTCGTAACTTATTTATGGTAAAATTAAAATGGTGTTTTCCGAGAGAAAGTAACACATCAATCAATAACTCCCGAGACTAACCCAGAGATGGCGCTCGTAGTAAACCAGTAACCAGGTCTTTCTAGAGTACGAACCTTTGCTTGAAACGTGTCAAAATTTTAAGTCGATCGGACCAGAAACAGCTGAGTTATCGAGGTTGGAGTAA
>BMAW01033441.1:77010-136664 GCA_019974015.1 Nephila pilipes | reverse complement strand
TGGTCGTACCGACACAAATGACGCGGAACGCTCGGGTAGACCTGTGGAAGCCGTTACACCGGAAAATGTGAGGGAAGTGACAAAAATTATAATGAAAGATCGTAAAGTGAAGCTCCGTGAGATTGCTGAGATGACACAGATATCATATGGAAGTGTATTTACTGAAAAAGGTTTTTTGAAGTGAAGTGAAAAAGGTTTTTTCCAAGTGGGTGCCGCGATTGCTTTCGATGGAACAAAAACAGCAACGAGTCGATGATTCAGAAAGCTGTTTATCGCTATTTACTCGCAACAAAAAAGATTTCTTGCGTCGTTACGTGACCATGGACGAAACATGGATACATCACTACACTCCAGAGTCGAAGCGGCAGTGGCGCACAGCTGGCGAAAGCCGTCCGAAAACGCAGCAGTCAGCTGGCAAAGTCATGGCGTCAGTTTTTTGGGATACGCATGGCGTGATTTTCATTGACTACCTCGAAAAAGGTAAATCGATCAACAGTGATTATTATATTGACTTGCTAGTGCGTTTGAAGGAGGAAATCGCAAAAAAACGACCGCACAGTCTCGGGACTTATTGATACATGTGTTATATATTAAACAAGCGTAACCAAATTTATCCACATAAATGTAAGAAATACTTTAAAAAAACTGCTAAAAATTAAAATTTCAAATAACTACATATTTGAAAATTAAATTTGTTTTTTTTCCCTCTAATGTATATTTTACTTATGTTCATATATGAACGCAAATTTTTTTCTTATAAATATTTTATAATAAATAACTCAATGGGTACGTGTCACTTTAAACTGTTTATCCAACAATATAATTTGACTTACATTATATTTGATGAAATGCTACAATCAAAATTAAGCATTCCCCGATACACTATTCTAAAGGGAACGTTAACAGACACATTCACTCAAACGAAATTCGTCCCTCTATGCATTATTAATCTCGAAATGCGATTCATGTTTGCGTGACCAACTGGCCACACATTCTCGCATATTTCTCACCAGCCATGACATCAGGACTGGCATAAACTGATTCTCACAGTCACGGTTGTAAATCTCCTGATTCACTTAAAGGGAATCGAGTTGGACAAAGATGGGGAAGGTAAATGGAAGCCACGGAAATGGTTCATATTGTTTGTCGACAACATACTCCAACTGTATTAGTGGGAACATATAATTTAATACATTTCGATTTTTTATTCTGTATTTAGTTGCTTATTTTATTATCGTTAGCTATGGTTGAATAATATTTTGGGGAATCAAATCAGGGAAATGAAAAAATAATCTTCCACTGAGATATTTCAGGATACATTACATAGGAAGCTCAATGAATCGTAAATTATCCTGATTTAAGTCTTGCAGCATTTTTTTTTAAATGTTAATCCTATCAAAAATATTTCTCAATAGAAATAAGAATGTTATAAAAAACAAATATATTTGGATCGTGAAGAATTTACTGAACTGTTCGTTATTATTATAATTGAAAGAGTCTTTTACATTAAACTATCAGTAAATTTCATAATTGTTAAATAGCGATGAAAAGGAAACATTTTAATTCTCCCCTATTTTTAGGAACCTTTTCAACAAGCGCAAAGTTATCTGACACTAATATTCCAAATGATCGTTTAACTATCTTAACACATCATTCAATAACTCCCGAGACTAACCCAGAGATGGCGCTCGTAGTAAACCAGGTCTTTCTAGAGTACTAACCTTTGCTTGAAACGTGTCAAAATTTTAAGTCGATCGGACCAGAAACAGCTGAGTTATCGAGGTTGGAGTAAAGTCGTTTTGTAGTTTGTTTAAAAAATGGAAAAAACTGAGTTTCGTGTTCTGATAAAACATTGTTTTTTAATGGGTAAAAACACCTTGCAAGCGAAACAATGGATTGAAAAATGTTACCCGGACTCTTGTCCATCAAAAGCAACGATTTGTCGGTGGTTTGCCGAGTTTAAACGTGGTCGTACCGACACAAATGACGCGGAACGCTTGGGTAGACCCATGGAAGCCGTTACACCGGAAAATGAGAGTGAAGTGACAAAAATTATAATGAAAGATCGTAAAGTGAAGCTCCGTGAGATTGCTGAGATGACACAGATATCATATGGAAGTGTATTTACTATCCTTCATGAAAAATTGAGCATGAAAAAGGTTTTTTCCAAGTGGGTGTCGCGATTGCTTTCGATGGAACAAAAACAGCAACGAGTCGATGATTCAGAAAGCTGTTTATCGCTATTTACTCGCAACAAAAAAGATTTCTTGCGAAAAAAAAAAGATTTGGAAAAGCGTTGGAACGATTGTATCACCCTAAAAGGTGATTAACAAAAGGTGTTATGTTGCTGAATAAAAAAAAATTTGCAAAAAAAATGTTGTTTTCAATGTTAGACTCGGGAGTTATTGATCGATGTGTTATGTCCATAACTGTCTCATTTTTTGCAATAAAACTTGTGCTTTTGTACACACAGAGAAAAACATAATTATAACATGAAACTTAAGAGGACCGAAATATTTATATAATGTTACATATTATATTAGATAAACCCCTTTGAAGGATCAAAAGAAGGTATTTCTTACTTATAGAGTTTATTTAAAAGTTTTATGAAAGCGTTGGACAAAAATGTGAAATATTGTGCATATCAAGAGTCTTTTCCTGAATGTGATAATGTTACGATAAAAGAAGAAATATTCGTTTGTTCATGGATTAGGAAACTTTTGACAGATGAAAACTACTGGAAAAAGGTAAATGCTTTAAATATGACTTTCTGAATGACGTTTGATCCAATGTTTCTTCATGTTCGGTAATACGAAAGCCGAAACCTTTAGGAAGTAGTAAACGGACACCTACAAAGTTACAAATTGCTAAAATTCGAACGTCACGCAAAATACATTTCATGGCTTACCATTTGTACTTTCCTGTCGAAACGTAAGGATCTTTAAGTGACGAATTGGTAGAAAGATTCCATCAGTATTTTGAAGCAGTAGACAAAGATACAGTAAGTGATGTGATTTAATAGAATAAGTAAAATAAGCCTATGATGGAAAAATACAATGGAATTCAATAGCTGAACTTCATGTATTTTTTAGTGCTGATTTAATAAATAATGAAACATTTCTATCGCGCAAAAATGAATTTTACTTGAAATTTTCTTGAAAAAATGAATTTTACTTGAACTTATACACATTTACCAAAATTCTTTTTCAACGTTGAATTTATTCCTTTCGTAGCAGACCTTCCTTTCATCAGGTGAAACGTACAGACACTGAGACACCTCCCTGTCGCAATCTCTCTCCATCAATAGCTTCTCGAGAATGTTTATTTCAGAACCTTACCTTGGTTCACTGACCTCGCAGAAAATCTCGCTCAGCGAGCTTTAAGGTGACTGCCTAAGTACAAATGTCAGTTTTTGACCACTTGGGTCAATTTTTTTTTCTTTAATAATCTTTTAGTTTCAACATTTCTCTTCTCAAATCTGTTCTCCTTTTTAATTTATGTAAAATAGAAATAAAGATATAGCAATTTTAAAAACCATCGTCAGCTGCAAAAGAGAGCCGGAAGTAGCATTCTGCAACCGGAAGTTGTACATAATTGCATTTTTTATATTGCCTGCCTACCATATTGACTGCCATATTAATTGCATAATTGCACTTTAAGGTATTCAATTTTCAAGCTTTATAACTGAATTGATTTCAAACGTACTATTTTCCCCAAGACTGAATTCTCTTGACTTTTATGGAGTCATTAGAAAAGTTATAAAGCAGATGTCCTCTCTCATTAGGGACTCATTTTATTCCTCATTACTTTAAAAGATCATATACTTACCCTGTTCGTAGAAAAATAATAAAAGAATAAATAATAAATAAAAATAATAATAAACGTTGAAATTTTAAACTTTGTCTCAATATTTCTTTCGTGTACAGTGCGCTGATACATTGTCAAGTGGAAACTTCATCATAAAAACAATTGTAACAGTTGTGGTTTTCTTTGTGCGTTTCGCGACACATGACTTTGAGTTCGAGACGTTACGAAAATTTACCAGATAACTTTTGTAATATAATTGGTGAAAATAGTATAATTAAAAAACGTATGAGGAGCTTTATGGACTTTGTAAGACATCTTTATCTTGTACATTTCGGCATGAAACTCGGGCACCATGTCCAATCGTGGGCTTATCATAAAGTTTGTGAGCAGTGTCTGAATGTCAAAGGAAAGAAGACTACTTTACGATTTGGAATTTCTATGACATAGAGAGAGCTGGAAAACCATTCTGATTATTGTTTCTTTTGTTCTTGCTATGTCCGTGGATGCAACCTCAATAATCAAAACATAATATCTTATGCTGACAGCCTTCCATCTGTTATACTGCCCGTTTCTCATGAATCTGAAGTACCAGTGCCTTTGCCTCCAACTGAACAGCCAGTCATCCCTCGGAACATCCATGTTCAAGGCTCCGATACTGAATGTAAGCCCTCTAGAACCAATTCCCCTCAGTCCTTCTCTAAAGTTGAATTTAATAATCTGTCTAGAGATTCGGGCCTTTAGAAAGAGACAGCCTAATCGTTATGCTCCACATAGAGAGAAAAATGCTTATTGGCCTGGTGAACCTCTTTTAATATTGGTATAGAAATCGATAAAAAATTTTGTTAAGTACTTTGAGGAAGACGAGAACATGGTCTATTGTTCAGATGTTCCCATATTTATGAGCACATTTAAAATCGCCAAAGATAAAGATGAATGGAATCGGTTTATAGATTATTGTTTCATTTGTGAGGGGGAACAGCCCTAATAATACTCAATATTGGGTCTATACAAAATAGCCGATAAGACAAAATCTGATTCTAGGCGCCAAGAATATGATTCAAAACAGATTAGTGGATCCTGAACAAAGTATTGTTACTCAACCTGTATGTAAAATTAGGTGTAATGAAGCAGTTTGTCAAGACTATTCCAAAAGATGGCGATTGTTTCAAATACCTATGCAAAACATTTCTAAGTTTATCTGAAGCTAAATTAAAATAGGTAATATTTGTTGGTCCAGATATCCACAAGAATACTAGCAAGACCACAAAGGGGGGAAAAACTAGGGTAGCCATCAAAGATGTCGTCAGAAAACTCCTGGATATTTACAAGGATCTTTACTATAAAGCAACCGTAATGAATATGATGGACACATTTTAAGCATTGGGGTGCTTCATGAGTGTTAAAGTACAATTCTTTCACTCAAATGTGGGCACTATTTTTGAACTTTTAGGATTAGTCATCGGAGAACAGAGCAAACATTTCTACCAAGACATTAAATATATTGAGCGCAAATATCAAGGAAGTTGAGCTAAAAACATTTTCACTAACTACTGTTGTATATTAACACAAGTAAGATCTGAAATTAAACATAAAAAATAACGTCAATAAGTAGCTTTAAAGGAAAAAGAATACAATTTAAATAGAAACTTTAATTTTGTTTTGTTTTTGCGCAGTTTAAAATTTGTTTCAAACTTTCAACTATTTTATATAAAGTACCTATATAAAAACAATATAAAAAATTAAAATACCATATTCGTGATTTATTTCTAGAAACTGCACCATAATTGAGTATGAAAATCTTAAACCTCAAGGGAACGTTTTTCTCGTGCAGAGGCGGTTCGTGAGATCTGGTAGCTGTGATTTTCATCTATTTGCTGACAAATCAATTTGCCTGACCAAGAATTGATATTTTAATACATTTCATTGCATAACATCTATTGTTGCTAGGTTGTACAAGTTAAATTGTTCCAGAGAATTCCTTTTCAAATAGGAATTTAGCAAAAATATCAATATCGATTTTATAAAAATTCCTGACGTGATGGACAAAAATGGAGGTCATTTACGAAATCAGCACAGTAAATAACATAAAAATCACCGAAAACTTCTTTTGCATTTTTCAAAAACTTCAATTTGGCATGGCAGCGTAATTTTTGCTGGGTTCTTCTAAGAGACGATGAAATTCAAAAGAAGATAAGTAGAAAACACAATAGAGAAGTAATTGTATGTAGAAATGTCAACAAAAATTCTTTGTTTTGCTTAAAGATAAATATTTTTTATGGAATTTGCTCTTATACGCTGTAAATCTCAAGCCTCTTAGAACGTAAGTTGTGTACCTACAAATACTTATTCATGTAATGAATTCAAAATTCAGGTAATATTTGTTCAACGTTATTGCATTTTGTAATCAAGTTTTGAATTTTAATTAAACTTACTGCATCTTAGGACAACACTTTATTTAGAAATATATATCATACGACTTATTTAAATGTCCTTTTTACAAAAAAAAAAAAGGAAATTATTTCTTAACCATGGCTAGCTACTGTTACAAAAATGTGTTAGGTATTATGCATTTTGAATGTACATTTTCGTATTTAGCAGAGTTAATTTAGAAGCAGCCCAAATAAACCTTGTGCCAGGAAAAAAAAGATTAAAATTTGCTCCTAATGCAATTATACATACTTAAAATAAACATGTAAAATGATATTATTACTTAGGAAAAAATTCTATTAATATTGGCAGTGCCTATTTCAGCACCAGATTAATAAACTGTTCAATACTGTTCACCGATTTATTCATTTTGCACCTCCATTGTGCAACTAAATACCTAAGTATAATTTTAACGATGATATACATATCCTCTATCTTCTTTTTAAGCGAAGTAGTTTTAAGTTTTTGTCCTGATTTATCTACTATTGCATTCGTAAAAAAATTCATTCATTTAACCACCGTATTCGTCGTTAACTGCACCGGCAGTCTAAAGAAGAAAACCTGGGTTTCACCATAAGTTCATTTAAGCCGTCGCAGGTTTATTCTCTTACCTCAATTCAGGTTAGTAAATTTTAACTGGGCTAATGGCTGGGTTAGATTTAACCACGCTACCTCAATAAGGGAGTTTTTGTACGTTTTGCATTTGTGTGTGTTTGTATGTTAACAGTTTTGGGTTTGGATATTTATGTTCCTCCGACCATGCGATTGAAAAATGAAAATGCCATTGATTTTTAAAATAAATTATTTAGAAAAGTTGGAAATCAGAATAGAGAGATAATTAAGAAGAAGAAAGAGTATATTTGTAGAAATTCATAATTGCAAATTTCGGACATTTAGAGTAGCAAAAAGAAAGTATCATGGAATTGACTATACTATATTAAGAGAAATAAGAGAGCGACACCACTTTAAATAATTTATTAACTGCACTCAAACAGGTTCTGATTGCTCTGAGATTTCACGCTGTTGCATGCATGTAATTAGCGATGGCTAACTTGTTTGATGTTAGCCAGCCAACTGTATTTCGAGTGATCACGGGATCTACTTTGACCAATGAGATTCAATCAGTAACAGCAGGTTAAGAAACACGAAGTAACAAGAGTTAAAAACAAAGTGACGAAATTATGTTTTAAGCCAATGGCTTACTTTTCCTCATTTTTTACTATTCTTCTTTTATTTTACTTTTGCTATTTTATCACAGAAATTCAAATTTTTAAAAATAATTGGGAATATATTTCATTTAAAAAATTGTAATATGGTTATTTGATTTCCTCATGTACATAAGTGTTTTTCTCTATTGAATATGATCTATTTTCCTCAAGTAGAATACTTTTGCGAATATGAAACATCAAAACTAATTAACACTCCTGCATTTTTCATGTGAGCTGATGAAAAGTAAATTCAAGTACGATGTAATATTTATAAAACGAATAAGAAAATGAAAAACTAGATCACGAACAAAAATCATTTTATACTACATTTAAATAATTGCTTTTTTTTAAAATCTCAACTTGTTCTTCTAAGTTTTACCATTTTGTAATTAACAATTGAAGTATCAAAATCATTTATTTTCAGATCGAAATACTTCCAGATAATTTTCAGAAATTTTAGTCTCAGTAATTATAGCACACTCAAATTATTTTTCGCTATTATTGACCAAGATATTAAATTAAAAAAGATGGTATTGTATTAACTCTATAATAAAAAAAAAATCATAATGTTTTTACGGAAAGTCCCTATCCTACCCAAAATAAAATGATAATCAAATGAAAATAAAATCTTATTAATTTTGTTTTAAACTTTGTTCTTTAGAATTTTTGAGGTATAAAAACATTTGCATGGATCTTAATGGAATTAATGAGAAAAACTGGAATGATTATTATTTTTGTAGATGTTCAAATTGATATTTCTGTTCATTCCTAAAAATATATTAGGGGCATTTTAAAATTTATTAAAGTACAAATTATTAGAGGTCATTAGTATTTTGTTAATTTTTTCTGTTTAAAATAAAACCGAAACTCATGTCTTTTTTACATGTTATACATAAAATAGTAATCATTTGAATCTTACAATTTTATAATCGAAATGATTATAATTAATATTCAGACATTTTATTCTTTGTTTTTTGAGGCAAGCAAATCTTTCTTTACTGTATATTTCTATACGTGAATTTCAATCTTTTGGAACACCATTGTCTCATTAATTGAAAAATAAAAGAATGCTTGTAATATCTTGTATCAGATATATTTGAATTGCTGCATTTGTTTTCATAAGATTATGGAAAATGCAACTTATGAAAAGCAAAGCTATAATTTATCGGAAATTAATGGAACAAATATTTAATTATATTTAATAACAATACATAAAAAGTAAATAATACAGTATTAGGCCATTTAACTTTTTAATTAAATCCGTAAAAGTTGTTTACAGGAAATTTCTATTAAAAAGGGCTGTGCCTGAATCAATTATGTATGACATTTCTTTTAGAAAGGCTTATCAATTTACTCACGTCTTCTGTCTGTAAAATACTATAATGTATCTTTCAACGCATAATCTTTTCTTTGATAATAAAGAATCATTTTTATATCCATTGACATCTTTTCATAAAATTCTCAAGCGTTCGTGATCGATGGAAAATCAATACTCTGAAAGTCATAAATCAAGGTTGAGATATTGTAATATTGCACATTTTTATTTTAGTAAAATGAAAAATACGCTTTCAAAATAAAACACATTTAAATTCAATAAAAACCCGCCGGAATATAATCAATGTGAATAAAGTATATTTAGTTAATGGAATCTTTAGTGTCATGTCTCAGTTTAGCTAAGAAAGAAATTCTTAAATGTCTAACATAATGAAGACTGATACAACATTCAATATCAAAACCTATAAAATCAATGTAAAGTGAATGAATTTTTATTGAACGTTAATGTTTTGTATTGCAGAATGGCAAACAATATAATAACGTATTAATAAAACGATATAACGTAAAAACATGTATTTAAACATAAAACATTCTATGTACTAAGCTGTGGGATGAAAGTTATTTAGATAATTAATTTGTAATGTCCACATGTGAGTAAATAAATGGCAAGAGATTTGACTTTTTTTTTTCTATATTTATATATTTTTTTCTATATTTTCTATATTTCTATATTTCTATTAACCATAATGAAAATAAAAGACGATATAATTGACAGGAAAATGAAATCTTTTGTTTGCTTCTAACCATAAAAGTATCTTAATTATTCAATGCATTTTACTAGGATTCGTAACTATTTTATTTTGTCATACTAAAAAAGTAAAGAATATTTCATACTTGCAATGTAAGAGTCTGGTATTAACAATAATGAATTCAAAAATGACTAATAAGATTTTTAATTAGTTCTTCCACACATAAAATTTTTATTGCATAAAATAATAACATATTGTTACGGAAAATTCCTTTCATTGCGGCAAGCGTGGGAGTGGGAGTGATAAACCAATGCCAATCAATAGGATAACGACAAAGGAAAATTTATTCGTAACTCTTCAGGACGACACACAGGGAGCACTATTTGAACAATAACAGATACACAGCTCTTGCTCAATTCAATAACACAAAAACAAGAACAAAGCACTAATTAAGTAGAGTCACCATTATTAGAGCAACGTTCAGCTCACTAGCTTTTTACTCTTCCCTGTGAACAACCTCCACAGTAATATTATGCACACCCAGGGCAGATTTCGACAATTCCCAGTAGATACACGTTGCTTCTTCACAAATTCATCCGGTTCGCTTTACTTCAAGTGCCAACAGCGTTCCGTCGATCCTTCGATCGGTCTCCTCAGCAGAGTTGCCAAAGACAGATTCTCCGTATCAGTTCCGCTAAATTCAGGCCGAATCTCCAAGTAATTCACTCAGCTGCTATTCCCCGATCGGTCTTCAAATCAGACTCCAACTGATTCTGTACACTGACCGATTCCATCTCAGACTCGCTCCTCCGATTACAGCTCTTGGCTTATTTTTCCCTTTCCGGCCAGGTGCTACATCACACAGGAAAATTCACGAAAAGTCCGTAACTTTCTTCCCATTCGGTTCATCGCTTAAGTTCCATTGTCTTCGAGTACTTTCCATTTGTCGCCAAGTCACCAAATGGTCGCCAAATCTATCGCCAAGGTGAAAGTTTCATTTTTTTAAACTTCCTATTGTTAAGTGGAGACATCTCTGTAAATCGATCTTTTCCTCTGCAAGAGATGCATGCAGGGAAGCATCAACTTATGTTTGTAACAATATTTATCAGAATTGGAAACAATCCGTGATATTTAACGCATGTTTTGTATGGACATCTATACTCCAAATCTCAAAAATAATTGGAAAATAGTTAAAAACTTTATAAATAAACAATGATAAACTTAATAACGTCAAGCTCTGTTTTTAACTAGTTACATGATTCAAAATTTGAAATGAAACCAGATATTTATAAATAAATATTGATATACTTTATAAATAAGTAATGATGCACTGTCATTTTAATAAATTTCATTTTAAATGTCATTTTATTCATGGGTTTTCTTCTACTCACATTGTGTACTTCTAGGTCAAAACTTTAAAAACTTTTTTCTCACATTTTATAGCGCTCATTTGAGCTAAACTTTTCTGTACAGATGTTAAGATCAAAAAGCTTTAATTTAACTATAATTAATAAATAAATTGATTAAAGCTAATTATTTAAATAATTAATTTTGCGCCAAGTTTCTCACCAAGTCGACAAATGGTTGACAAGGTGAAGGGTGAATTGTTTAAATTCTCTTTTGTTAACTTGAAACGCCTGCCCGTTCCAGGCTGTCTCTTGTGCCATAGCTAGATTCAATAATTAAACACTAAGACACAATAAATCAAAGATACACTAAAACAATATTTACGGAATTTATTAACTTCTAATTAATATAACAACAATTATTTATGCTCTCCCGGGGAAGGATTCTACCGACCTATTTCAACCAACCAATAGCAATCTAACAGACTCTTATCACTAAGCCTTCCTCGACTGCAACTCAGACTCTGGAAGCAATGTAATCCTCTGGAATAACTACACCTTTAATCAAATCGCCTATTTCAACCTCTCTTTTCAACTCCTCCTTCAACTTTTCTTTCCTTCTCCTTCAGTCTCTTTCCACTTCTCCTTCAGCCTCTTTTTATCTTCTCCTTCAACTTCTATATCGCGACTTTCAGTCGGAGTTTACATATATCCTAAATCTCCCACTTCACTTTATTTCTACCTGCTTTCTATCTACATATTCACGTTTCATTTTTGGTTGGACAAATGTTGTTTAGCAAAAGCAATCAATCTTAATTAAATGTCCCCAAGGTTAGTGAAGAGAAACCGCGAATAGACCAATGTCGCAAATTGGTGACACCTGTGTTTTTCCATCTTTTCTTTTTCAAGAGAATAGCTGCAGGCAATCACACACTCATGTTCGTAATATTGTCCCCATCTTCAAGAAAGGTGGATGTTTCTTTAAATGAATGTTACTGACAGGTGAATGTTACTTAAAATTTTGGGTATAAAAATTATGTTACTCAAAATGTGAAGTTTGAAACAAAACCCATGTTTAAAAAACTCATTTTTTCCCATTGTTATAAATATATAATGATACACTTTAAAAAGACTAGCTTTGTTTTTAACTAGTTACATAATACAAAATAAAAATGAAACTGAATAATAATAAGTAGAATTTCTAAGAATTTACAAGTCACCAATAAATATTAACTTACAGCCATTCTGGGGATGATTCATGATAAATCTGCCTGCAATAACACTGAGTTTGTAATAATTTAATAACTCCAAGAAAAAGTAATTTATAACGTCAAACTTTCCTTCCAATCATCTTTAAGGAAACAGATGCATAAAAATATTTATTATATTTTTCTTAAGTTCTTGACAATTGCAGCATAAGATTTTCAGGAAATGAATGGAAGCACGCTTGAAGTAGAAGAATTGATATAACAGCATAATGTAAATATAAATATAGCAACCAAAATAAAAAATTCCTCAAAATTTGAATTGAAATAAGAGTGTACCTGTACTTTCTCTATTTTCCTAAAATGAAGCAAGAAGTTTGTAATATATCGAAGTATCAATACATAAGAATTTCTCAAAACTCAATTAGTTTGCAGTTTTGTAAATGTTTACTTACTCTAAACAATTTTCTAATACTTTATACTGCATTATAGAATATACATCAAATACTAAAATACTAAGTCAAATATTAAAACATTAATGCATTCCTCCAGATGGCTTCAGACAAACGCGGGTGGATTACACGTAAAATCACTATCCACGCAGACATGATATATATATATTATATAATTATTTATATTGAGTTCTACAGCTTGAAATTTATAAATATACAGGTTTCCTTTGTGAATCTTTTTCTTTGCGTGGATTATTGATTTTAGATCGTGAATTTAGGTTTATACCTACTCTTTTTTTAAAAGAGCTTTTACTGACGAAAAGTTTTGATCATTAATACTTGTTACCGGTCAATTGAAAAGTCAACGGCCTACCATAGTAAAACACATTTTTTTGGCAAAATTAGTTTCTTTTTATTCAACATAATTCCCTTCAAGGGTGATACACTGATTATAGCGACCCTCCAACTTTTCGATACCATTTTTGTAGTACGATTTTTCCTTTGCTTCAAAATAGGCTTCAGTTTCGGCGATCACCTCTTCATTCGACGAACATTTCTTCCCAGCGAGCATTCTTTTGAGATCTGAGAACAGGAAATAGTCGCTGGGGGCCAGATCTGGAAAATACGGAGAATGAGGAAGCAATTCGAAGCCCAATTCATGGATTTTTGCCATCGTTTTCACTGACTTGTGACACGGTGCATTGTCTTATTGAAGCAGCACTTTCTTTTTCTTCAAACGTGGCCATTTTTCGGCGATTTCGTCCTTCAAACGGTCCAATAACGCTATGTAATAGTCGCTGTTGATGGTCTTTCCTTTTTCAAGGTAGTCAATGAAAATTATTTCATGAGCATCCCAAAATAAAGACGCCATAACCTTGCCAACCGACTGTTGCGTTTTCCCACGCTTTGGAGCGGGTTCACCGTGTGAAGTCCACTCGGATGACTGTCGATTGGACTTCGGAGTGAAATGATGGAGCCATGTTTCATCCATTGTCACATATCGACGCAAAAACTTGGGTATATTACCCTTGATCATCTTCAACCACTGCTCCGAATCATTAACTCGTCGTTGTTTTGGGTCAAAAGTGAGCGGCACCCACTTTGCACACAGCTTTCTCATACCCAAATATTCGTGAATGATATGATGTACACGTTCAGTTGATATCTTTAGAGTGTCTGCTATTTCATTCAATTTCAATTTACGGTCATTCAAAATCATTTTGGGGATTTTTTTAATGTTTTCGTCGGTAACAACCTCTTTTGGGCGTCCAACGTCTTCGGTGCTCATTTCGCCACGTCTTAACTTAGCATACCAATCCTTGATGGTTGATTTTCCTGGAGCAGTGTCCGGAAACTCGGCATCAAGCCAAGGTTTTGCTTCAAGTGTATTTTTTCCCTTCTATGCGCCATCTATGTGTCAGGCCGGGGACTTTTCAATTGACCTGTTATAAGGTACACTTATGTCTTGAGTCATTATTAGTAATAAACAACTTTATTTACAATTCATTTTTAAAAGATATTTATCTTTATTTTATCTATATTTCTATTTGTGACTTTAAATCTTATGTTACAGAATTGTATCACTCGCATGAAAAATAAAAATATTATTAGAATGTTTTTTGAAAGTTTATGATACACATGTGAGAAAGAAAACATTATTGCCATTCGAAACTCTTATTGACACTTATAAAAAAAGTTACAATTGCTACAGAAGAAGAATAACTTCCTAATTCAATTTGCTACACTAATTACAAGGTCTTTTTAAAACGTTACAAGATTAAATAAACTTTTATTAAACTTTTACATCTACCTTTTTTATTTTAGACCTTAAGGTTAAGGGTTCGGATTTTAAACTCTCATGTGAAAATATATCGTGCTGCGATCCTATATCATCTAAATATAAAATTATAAAAGTATTTGTCTATACATATAGTGAATTACGAAGGCTTGAGTTTGTATATTTTTTTTTACCGTTACTTGATTCTTTTAAAAACAAAGAGAAGATATAGCTTCAGTTTTGAATATTGATTTTATATAAACTCCCTGGAAAATTCCTTGCAGGAAATATAATAAATTTGGATTCCTGATAATAATCAAAACATTCGATTAATCAGATTAAATGAGCAATGTTCGAAATCTCATTCCACAAAGGTAAACTTACTAAGAAATAAAAATTGCTTTATATGAAAATGAGACAACTCTTACAGTATTCTGGAAGAAATGGTTAAGTGTAATCTATCTGCTCAGGTCCTGCCTTTTGAATTAGAATATGAAGCTGAAAAGTAAGAAATAGCTGCTAACCTCCTGTTGTAACCAGTATACTACAAGTGCGATCAGAAAAAAAGTAAACTTTTAGACAGCTTTAGCGTTTTTTTTTTTTTTTTTACAAATACTAAACTTGATCCACCTTGTTTATTTAGTGATAAAGCACCACGATCAGAGGAGAGCAAAGTGAGTTGTCTCTTCACTCCAGGATATTGACGTCACGTTCTATTAAACGGATATCTTATTTAGTACTACACTATTATTTTCACGTATTTCCAAACTCTAATTCCTGAACCGATTCGAACAATATGAATTACAAAATTTTTGATCCAATTAACTGGAAATCATTACTTGATATCAAACAGAACCCAATTCAATCCTGAAAATGTAGCCTTATATTAATGTTCATTTGGAATTAATAAATTTATTAAAAAAAGATCGAGCATTAGCACTTTTTGACAACAAAATTAGAAGAAAGTATTGGAGGAGTAAATCACGAAGCTTTGGAAGGGAAACATAATTTCTTATAAAAATCCTGTTTCAATTAAAAACTCTTAAATTGAAACGAAGTACATGTACATATATACATGTGGAAAGTATATATGTACATGTACATGTATAGATGTGCATGTAGTTACATGTATAGATATATACATGTACATCTATACATGTGGAAAATAACTTTGTGAAAGATTTTAGTGAAAAGTAAAAACCGGAGTCTCTTAAAAGGAAATATTCCATGAGAACAAATAACTTAAGCTCTCTATTTTAATTGCACCTCTTTAAAGTAAATTTTATTTATATAGTTTATAGTGTTTTCTTTTATCATAATCTCATGAACCTAAAATCTAACAATACTGCTAAAAAATTCTTACTTAGTGAGAATTCTTATTTAGATAGTTTGCGAAAGGAAATTTTAAAGTAAATAAAATTTTCTTTGTAAACAAATACAAAGCTCACACAGAAACATATACCTTACAATAGTAATATATGACGTGAAAAATAATTTCATGTATGCTAATAATCATCATGCTCTAAAAATTATTAACAAAAATTTATAAATGCTAATAATTATTAATTAAAAAAAGAAGACAAAAGAAAGCATTTCAGTGGTAAAACTGAAGTATACTTTAAAATATCTATAAATGAACATAAGTAATTATATTGGAAAACTAAGCACTTTTTTTACTATGTGAAAGATAATTTTATGCAATTATTATGGTAATTATATCTCGATAAAATGTAATGCGTATTTAAATAAAACTCTTGTTAAATTATATTATCAGTGGATCTGAAGAACTGAAGAATTTAAACACATGTATTATAGTAATACCTTGACTTTTTCGCATATTTATGGGGGAAAGTCAAATTTCCTTTCAATTTTTTGATTACCTGAAGGATGAAACATATGAAACGCCTACCGTTCTTAAGGAAGTCACAACATACGACAATGTGTTGGAATCTCACCACTTTCTGATTATGATTTTTAGCTCATTAACAACTTGTCGTCTTAGACAAGTATTTTACTTAAAATAATGAAATGCTCTTCGACTTTTTTTCTCTTTTGAAAGAACACAGAGAAAGAAAAAAATGACGAGGGAACCAATTGAAACAGATTGTACAGGTGGTTCTAAAAAAGGTTTTTGCAAATTTTGCTAGGAATATTTAAATATTTTCTTAAAGACATTTTGGACGTGATGCCTTTTTTTAACTAAATGGCTCACTTTAAATGAAACTTGAATAAGATATGGAAACAACTCCAAATGCATTTTATTCCATGGTAGATTTTACTTCTTTGGTCTTTTCTGATTTTCCTTGTCGCTTGTCTAAATTATATATATATATATGTGTGTGTATGTACACACACACACACACACACACACACACACACACACACACACACACACACACACACACATACACACACACATATATATATATATAAGTGTGTGTGTGTGATGAATTCTTTGATTGGGACGCCCTAAAAGCAACACGAGGTATTTTGGTGACGGACCTTGTAATCTCGAATAAGTGACGTCATAAATCATGGCATGGAAAGTTCTCTTATCAATTTCAAAGTTGTCATTCGAACACTTAAGCACCAGTCTGAGTTCTCCAAATCATGCAGACATAGCTCGTTTCTCCTGATGGATGGGCGTCTTGAACGGGGCTCGTCTTCCGGACTCTCTCAACTGTCTTCGAAGTACTTTTGCCATCTCAAACCAGAAGTTTTGTGGGCTGTCACTCCCGATCAAATAGTCTATTTTCTGAGTCTCACGCAGAAATTAATGGCGTAGTAATAATCGATAGATCGTTTCATTTTCAAGCTACAGCTGTGATTGCTGACAAGTATCCTCTAAATAGACGATACAAACCGCTCTAAAGCTCTTATGCAACTGATACCAAGTGTTCCTGTCTGGAGCCTGAGTGCCGCGACATACAGTCGCGTAGTCAATATATATATATCCTTCTTTCTAAAGTTCACAAGTTATGTTTTAGGTCGTTTTCACTCCTAATCGAGAATGTTTTGTTTTCAGGGTAACAGAAAACGTTTGTAAATTCTCATTTTTCCAAGTGAAATATGTTTTAATAACTTTAATTTTACACTTGGTAAATTGCAATTTGATAATATAGTGGTTGTTTTAAATTGAAAATACATATCTTTACATTTCAGCATTTTTAGGTAATGTGGATAATTCAATGAAAGTCAATACAGTAAAAAGGGATTCTTTTTATTCAAATTAATTATTTCTGCAAATTTGAATAGAACACTTGAATCATCTATCTTAATCCCTCAACTGTCCATCTCGAAAAATCTACACTGCTCCAATGGAATGATTTAGGACATTAACCAGATTGAACATGTATTAACCCCATAAGGAAGCAAGTCTTTATTGGCATCAGGGCCGATCCTACGACTCGACGAAAACAACTCAGGCTATGAGTAAGCTATCCTAACGACAAGTCTATTGCAGCTACAAAAAAAAATGGCAAGAACAAAGAATGAATTATAGACAAATGCATTATTAACAACATTAAAACAATGCCTTAAGTATTAAAACATTTTAAAGTGTTGTTTTTAACGAAATCGTTCGACAAGTTTGTGAGACAGTATTGAAATGGTTAAAAATAATATGAAACAAGAATATATATATATATACATATATATATATATATATATGAATAGAAGGCTCATTAAAGATAAAGAAACTGATTATGCTACATTGTTAGCAAATTTGCAAACTTATGTATATATATATATAAGCATAATATAATATATTATCGGAATCTCTATATATCGAATTTCTTTTACATTAATAATAAAATTCAATCAGCAAGAATTTGACTGTATTTTAAATTTTTATATTTTTATATGGATATCTGGATTTATGGAAATCTATGGGACTATATAAGATATTTTATAAAGATACTTAAGTCAAGAATTTAACTGCATATTGTATATTTCAAGCGAACTCATTTGTTTCCTTTAATGTTCTTAGCATCCAAAAATAAATAAATATGAAATATTTGATTTTTTAAGTTCCTTTCTTCATAAACTACTAAAAAAGCAGATTTCAGAAAACATCGATTAAGTTCAATGAAGGAAATGGGTACATAAACAAAAATTTGTTGTAGTCTTTTTGTAGAGATTAAACCTGAATCACATGAAGCTGTATATTTCAAACAGTAATCAACAGTCTTAATATATATGAACTGTTGAAATATCTATTCTAACATTGAAATTATTTTTACAATCTAAGAGCTTGTAAGCAATTACAAAAAAAGAAATTATGAGACAATTTTTTTTTCATAAGCTTTGAGCTTTTGTTTTCATGGTTGTAATTTATTTTAACGAAACGTATCAAGTGCTTCTTTATAATGCAAAACAGCAATATTTAAAAAAAAAAAAACGAAAAACAAAACAAATTATTCATTACTATACTTAATTTAAGTTTACAAGAAAAATGTATCACGATAAATCGTTTAAAGGAAATTATTAAATGATTGTCTGTAAGAGAATTAAAATAATTATGCTCATCTTTATCTATAAAGTTAACCTCATACAAATATGAACATATATTAAGAATTTGCTGGCAGGGCTTACCACAGTGTAATGTATTTATCTTCCAAGGGTGAACTTCTTTCACATTTCAAAGATAAGAAAGACAAATTAATTAAATGTACTTGAAATATTCATTAATTAAATCACTTACTGGAGTAACGAAATTATCAAATTAAAGTAATTAAGTTAACGACCGTGATAGGTTTAAATGAAAAGCCGTCAAAGTAGTCACTATCGAGAAAAAAAGTCAATGAGATTTTGAGAAGGAAGGAAAAAATTACTCAGACAATTTTGTTCGATAGGAATTTAGAAAATACACACGCACTCACGCACGCAGACACACACACACACACACATATATATATATATATATATTATCGTGAGTAGATAAGAAAACAATGTGAAAGATGGATATAAAAATCACTTTAATATCGAAAGAAACAGTTTGAAAGAAAAATATCTTAAAAGAGGAGTTAACACTTTGGAGAAACACAAATCAAATAGAAAGATGAATTTTCAGCTGAATAAGGTGTGTGGTCAACGATAAACACCAGACACTCTGTACAATAACTAAGCATACTTACTATGTCTTATATGACCTGAAAGAATTCCAAATGTCTGTAAGATCCCTTTCAGTTCTGGACTAAAACTTGTATGGAGTGAAAAATTTCAAATCTGTCTTTAAAACATATTTCACGCATTCTCAACGTGATTCAGATTTGTTAGGTAGTTCTCCGTGACTTGCGTTGAACTTCTGTTTCAAAGAAGGCATCGATCACGCTCGTACAATAAAAAGGCGGGATATCATCCATAAATATCGAGTCAGGACTGACAGCACTCTAAGCAGAACGATCTCGAATTTCCTCTCTGTATATATAAACAATCACAGAAACAAAAATAAGAATGTTTGTTTAGCCTTTCAGCATGAGAGCCTGCCTTCACCAAGATTCTCGTCACACAAAAAGATGGATTTCTGTGATGTTTCCCGGACGAAAATGAGTTCCATGTTCTCTTCATATCGTTTGCTGGTTAGAATTTAGCATTCAGAATAAAACCGGGAATCATCACAGAATATCACATTGAACCACTATTTCAAACTATTGTACTTATGTTCCAAACCCCAGTTTAAATGATCGCGTTTATAAGAAGATATGAGAGGGATAGCAGTGTGTTGAAAATTATTTACGAAGGAATGCTTTTGTCAGAAGTGTCAGAGCAAGTTGGATTCCCCGTTTCCTGACTCCTCTTTAGAAGCAAAAGTGGAATGACTCGACAAATAAAATGTTAAAAAACCTTCCAATAAAAATTATCTTCCTACTCACAATAGTCATTAATAAAATTCTAACTTTTAACCATTTTCCAAAAAACTGGAAAACTGCTATTATTTTCCCCATCTTAAAACCAGGTAAAAACGCTCATCTCCCTGATAACTATCGTCCCATCTCTCTCCTTTCTACTCTTGGAAAACTAACAGAATCCATAATTCTAGAAAAACTTAAACATTTCTTAACATCTAACAACCTTAACAACCCTAATCAATTTGGCTTCACCCCCCAACTCTCTACCCTACACCCACTATTAAAACTAACAGAAATCATATCATCTGGATTCACCAAAAAAAAATCCACCGGTGTAGTCTTCCTAGACATAGCAAAGGCATTTGACAGAGTTTGGCTCGAAGGACTAACATACAAAATGATTCAAGATAATTTCCCCCCACCACTCATTCTACTCATTCACTCATATTGTAACGAACGTTTTTTCCAGGTCAGAATTAACGATTCCCTATCTACCCCACGTAAAATTAAATCGGGAGTAGCTCAAGGAAGTTTAATCGGTCCATTTTTATTTAACTACTATATAAACGATATTCCAAATTACTCCTTAACAACATTAAATATGTACGCCGACGACACGGCAATTGTCGCCAAATTTAAAAATCCTAAAACAGTTACATTTGCAATAAATAAACACCTTGAGCTACTCCAATCATATTTTAACAAGTGGAAAATAAAAATAAATGTTGATAAATCCCAAGCTGTAATATTTACTAAAAGAAAAACTAATCCTCCCCCACCCACCTTCTTCCAAAAACAAATTCCTTGGGATACACACGCTAAATACCTAGGCTTAACTTTTGATAAGCATCTGACCTGGAAAAAACATATTCTAAATACTAGAGATAAATTTCGCAAAATTTCGCATAAAGTATATCCATTAATAAATAGAAGATCCAAAATGAACATACATAACAAACTCCTTATATTCACGGCAATCATGAGACCTTTAATCAGTTACGCTAGCCCAATTTGGGCCTACTGTGCCAAAACAAATTTAAACATTTTAGAAAGTTCTCAAAGTTCTACTATTAGGATGATCGCCAGGGCTTCCATGTTCATGAAAAATAGAGACATCTATAATGCACTTAAAATTACCACATTTAAACAACACGTCCAAAAGCTTGCCTCAAACTTCTTCAAATCACTTGTAAATATTGAAAATCCTAACATCCAAAATCTGGAAGACTATCAAATAAATCCTAAAACTAAAAGACCCAGGAAAATACTCTTAGATTACAACCCACCATAAAAAATATCATTTCACATACAAACATTCACAAGCTCCGCCCAACAAACTTATGCCAGCTTACACACAATCGCTGGCAGCCAATCGTAGCATCGCATCTACTCACCAGTCGACCAATCCCAGATCAAGATCTCCACTTCATCTCCCAGCTTAATAGTTTTTAGACTCTCTGTTCTTCACTTTCCTGGAAGTACCTTTCTCAACCAACAGATGGCGCCAAATTCATTTCAACTTAAAACTCTTATATCTCAGCAAATTACCATCCGATCATCTAGACTTATTCATCGTATCAACCCAGGATCCACAGTTTTAGAATGACAAAACCAACTCTCCAAAGTGACTTTTTTAAACACAAGAATTGGGCTTGTGGAGCGCTCCGCGCTCCGGGCGCCCATTGAATATCAACGTCAACGTCAAAAGAGAGTTGGATAATTTGTAGCAAGATGAAGAGGTTTTATTTGGCCTGGCAACTATGGATGAATTTTAGATTTTTCATTTTAATCCAGGTATCAAATTGAAGTGGAAGGATTGGATACATATAAAATCTTATCTCCCCTAATGTCTGTTTCTTGGGATTGGCGTGGAGTAATTTTAACAGATTACCTGGAGCAGAGTCAGACTCTCACTGGTGTTGGAGTAATTTTAACAGATTACCTGGAGCAGAGTCAGACTCTCACGGGGGTTGAAGTAATTTTAACAGATTAACTGGAGCAAAGTCGGACTCTCACGGGTGTTGAAGTAATTTTAACAGATTAACTGGAGCAAAGTCGGACTCTCACTGGTGTCTATTTCTGCTCATTTCTGTATATTGCTGAAAGGTACCCTGATCAAGAAATAATACGGTATAGTAACTAACGACATAAATGTATTTTTTTCTTTCATCTCGAAGTGAGATTAAGCGATCAAAGTGATTTGGCTTTGAAATTTTGCCACATCCATCTCATTATATTGATTTTGCCATAAGACACTTTTTCTTCTTCCCAAAACTCTAAAAGTTATTGCGGCGTCGGAGATTTATCAAAATAAATGAGGTGATTCAACAAATTGAACAATGATATTAGACACAATTTTCTAAATTCTACAATGATTGCCTTCTAAATGTAAAAAAACGCTGGGAGATGTATAGCAATCTGGATGGTGATTATGTCGAAAAGTATTAAAAATAAAGAATCAAAAATTAAGTTATTATCTCTTGAATATTCTTAGTAATAATTAAGACTTAACAATATTCCTCGTATCCCCCTATATCATTGTCCCCATACTGAAAAATAATTCATTAAATAAGCAAACTACTATAGTAAAATTAATTTTTAGTCAAAATTTTAAAAAAGTATAATTGTACACGAATAACATGTTCTAACTGTAATTATGGTTTAATTGAATACAAGTTGGGAACAACACAGTCCTAATTCTGAAAGCAAGGTTTTTAATGTAAAATATTCATAACGAAAAAGAAAAATCGTATGAAATGTTTCTATTCTCAAACATATCTTGCAGTCTCTTATATAATTATCTAACAAAATATTTAATTATATTTAAAACAATGCATGAATAATGAATAATGCAGTTATTTGCTATTGAATATTTTTAATTAAACCCTTAAAAGATATTTACAGGAAATTTCTATTAAAAAGGGATACGTTCAATCGGTTACGCATATCTCTTTTAAAAGTCTTTTCAACTTACTTAACTCTTCAGGTTGTTAAAAAAATATTCTGATATACTTTTCAATGCATAAATTTTTCAATGACAGGAAATAATCACTTTTATATCCATTGCAATCCTTTCATAAAGTTCTCAAATATTCATGATAGATGGAAAATCAATACTCCGAAAGTCATAAATCAAGGTTGAGATATTGTGATATTGCACTTTTTTATATTAGTAGAACGAAAAAAATGTACACTGTCAAAATAACAGACATTTAAATTTAATAAAGACCCACCGGAATATAATCAATGTGAATAATGTATTTTTAGTTAAAGGAATCTTCAAAGTCATGTCTCAATTTAGCTAAGAAAGAAATTCTGAAATCTCTAAAATAATGAAAATCAATTCTAAATTCATTATCAAAACCTATAAAATCAATGCAAAGTAAAAGCATTTTTGTCGGACATTAATGTTTTATGTTGCATGATGGCAAACAATTTAATAACGTAAAAATAAATAGATATACCGTAAAAAAAAACTGTGCTATA
Organism: Nephila pilipes; assembly: GCA_019974015.1. Lineage (NCBI taxonomy): Eukaryota > Metazoa > Arthropoda > Arachnida > Araneae > Nephilidae > Nephila > Nephila pilipes. The sequence goes on along the minus strand of BMAW01033441.1, from coordinate 113,083 downwards.
CAATACAACTCTTATAGGTAGTATAAAGCTGTGTGATGAAAGCTATGTAGACAATTAATTTCAACTTTCACATGTGAGTAAAAAATGTCAAGAAATTTGAATGCTTCTATATTTTATTTATTTTCCTTCTTCACTACAGTTCATTCACATTTGGTATTTATAATGAAAAGAAAATACAATACAATTAACTGGAGAATTATATATTTTGCTTCCATTCCAAAATAAAAATGTTTCTCTTGTTATATGCGTAATAAAAGGCGCGGGAGTGTTTTATTTTGTCATACCAAGCAATGATAGAATAATTAATACTTGAAATGTAAGCGTCTGATATATCCAATAACGAATTCAAAAAACTAACGATAATTGTACTGTAATTTGTTCATGTATTGTATATTTTTTTACTTAAACTAATAATTCTTTCTCATATATTAAAATCATTTCGAATGAAATTTTTGAACTACCTTTCATCAAAATTGGAACTATCCTCTCTTTTAAATTCATTTGTATATTCAGATTAGCACTCGAAAAAACAATAAATATTAGAATTAGAAATTTTATTAGTAAAAATGATTAATTCGTAATGTAATAGTTGTATTTTTAATTAGTTAGGTAGTTCAGCTATTAAAATGAAACCAAGTAATAATAAAATAGAATGTGTAAGAATTTGCAAATTACGAATAAATTTGTTCACGAATGAAAAAAATTAACCTAAAGATAATCACTAGATCATTAATCTTAAATCTGCCTGAAATTTCAAAGTGATTGTGATAATTTATTTACATAAAAAAGAAATAGTTTATTATATTAAACTCTCCTTCCAACCATTTATACGCAAGATGATATAAAATTATTTTTAAATGTATTTCATTTAAGTTCTGAAATATGACAGTGTTAAAAAATTCTGCAAATGAAGTGTGATACCACTTGAAGCAGTACATGTGATAGAACAGTATAATGTCTTTATAAGTGTAGCAACAGTAAATAAAAATTGTCTCAAAATATTACTTAAAATAAGAATGGGATATATTATGTTGTCACTTTTGTTAAATTGAATCAAGAAGTTTTTAAAAGTTCAAAGTATCAATACTTCAGATTCATTACAAAATCCATTAGTATGCAGTGCTGTAAATATTTGTCATACACACATACAGGCATATATTTTTACATATAGCTTTAATGAATTCTACATAATTATGTATTAAGATTTCTTCTTCTCTCTTTGTATGGATTATTCTCTGCTGATCGTTCAACTCTTTTCATTTCTTATTCAGCTATTCCGAAGAGAAAATTTGTTATCTTATCCCAGCATGAGCTGCACCGATTTTTTAGCTCAATATCAGTACTAAATAACCTCATATCAAATTTATTTTTAAGAGGAATTCAATTTTTCCCCTTCTTTTCATGTCTCTCTTTTTATGTTTTGATCATTAATAATATTTTTTTCGTAATTAATTTACTTATTACTTAAATATTGAATTGAAAATTTATTTAATTTTGTTTATAATATACTATATAATTGTTCTTTAATCATTTTAATTATAGCTACTTATAATGAAATTAAGAATATTTATTAGTTTTATATTTTAGCATTAAACTCAGCATTTCATTATATATATGAGGGGTGTTAAAATGAAAAGGTGCGAAACTTCGCAACAATATAACCGCTAAAATATTTGCCTATTTCAGTATGGAAGAACGTGCTGAGATATCTAAGGATACGAATGAAGTGTATGGCATGAATAGGAGCATGCGCGGGGGAGAGACGAGGCTTTTATAAAGATCGCCGTCCAATTAAGGCAGATGTGCGTGTGAGGACATGATAGTGTTTACATTGCGAGATTCAACGAATGAGGAGTCTCGAAGATTTATCCGATTTCTAATAGCGTAAGGTGTTGAGCCGGCCGTTAAGCATCGTCGGGTGGTGACCGTATGCGGGGAACATATTTAATGAAAAATAGAGTGCCCATTTTCGTGCAAACCGTGAGAGTTTGTTGATGACCCGAGACCAGGCCAGGCGAACTCAGAGATCACGGCTAAACTCAATGCGAACTGGACGACCTGGTGAGGAGATATAAAGGTGTAGTTCTGCTTCATTATAACGCACATTCATATGTATCCAGGGTCACAAAAATATAGGGAGGTCACAAAAAACATAACAACCTGTGCATTTCTAGCGTCCGGTCCACTTAACCTATCGGGAATGCTAATATTGTTATTTTGAGGTATGCGCTCGAGATTCTGTGAATGGTAACACAGTGGCGCTCGCGGTTACGGTTACAGAAACAGAAACTCGAAATTTGCGAACAGCAACACTTTTTCCCTTTGCTACTTTTTCCCGTTGCAAAATGTTCAGCGTATGCGAAAAACCTTAAATATCGTTGGAATGTAACTTATATGCCTAAAACAGGACGTGTGTTGCACATAAATGAACAGTTATTCATGGTGAACGGAGGAATACCGCACATGACAGAGACAAGACACCAATCATTTATGCCAACACATATCGGACAAAAGAATACATTGATTTTGATTAAACAATTTCCACCTGAGTGCCTTCACAGGCAATTTAGCTTTGCATGCGGGAGAAGGTGGACAATAAAGCTGAACGCAACATGGTATGAGGGATGTTTGCAATCTCACGCTTTATAGAATCTTTTAAATCCGACACAATTTGAAGGATTACACATGTAGAATTTAAGATATTTGATATATCCCAAAAAACAAAAAAATCTATACGAGTCGAGTCAGAAGATGGGGAAAAGAAAATGGCATGGAATGATGCGATAACCAAAATGCTGTTCTAGGACCCTGCGAACAGACTTCGCTCTTTGTGAAGGTGCATCGAAACGATATCATTTAGTGCATTTCGCTGAAGCTATTCAGGTATTACATAATTTTGTAGCACGGCTATATAACGAGAGGCTATTACCAACCCCGTTGATTAAGCTTCCTTGAAGAAGTACGGGCACGAGAACAAGTGTGCATGTAATGCAGCAACACTCAATAACTTTGGAGTCAAATAAAGGTACTGCTGCCACAGCTTGAGGATTCGTGTCTACCCAGTGCACACAATTTTTGATATTTACATTGCAATTGAAGTTGAACTGGCTTTGCCCGTCCATTGTAAGCTAAGTGGCCAGTCATTATCAGCATCATATCGTATTAGAAATTCATTTGAAAAGTCGATACGTAGTTTTTCACCCTTCTGCATGATCTGGTACTGGCATGAAAACATGCGAAACTGTTGTTTTCGATATAACCAACATACAAGCTCTGCATCTTACGGCTTGCATGTGTCCTGAAGTCACTGTGTGATGCACTTCTGTAACTGTGCCTTCAAAAGCAATTGGCAGACCAGATCGTGGTATATAAATGGTACATCCCGTTTTTTTTTTAAAATTTCTTTACGAAGTAGCGCATACCTTGCGGAGTACATGGGTCACCTCTTTGGAGAAAGTTTCGGGGAAAAACATCAAAAGCTTCGGCAGCATTCATAACATTTTGATAATACAGTTTTACCAATTCACCATGAACTGTCCACGCAGAGTCTTTTCGATGACATGGCGATCACACGACTGAAGAATTAGCATACTCACATCGCATTTTATAGGTTTCCGACGCAGAATATATGGTGAACGGCCTTCGGTCATTATATGCAATTTTTCTGCGTGTACTCAGATCGTAATTTTTAGGCTGATTGATAAGTTATCTTAGCGTCGTATTAGAGGTACGCAGTGAGTTGCTGCTTACGGTGTAGGAATCACCCCAAATGCTGTCCAGACACATACAATCACACTTTTGATCCTCCACGGGGGTGATGGCTCCCACACTTTGGTGACCCCAGAGGTGCAATTTCCATGGGAACTTGACGGACATTGCACACAGGACGAATTTTACTTTCTTCAGGAACCCACAGCCCTCTTTTTCTGAGCAAGCCTTGAACCTCACCCTTCGGGTCTTTAGTCCAATGCTATGTGGACTGAGCATTCCCTGCCGGTGTTTTGTAGGTAACTTTTCAGAACTGTTTTCTGCATGTGTATAATATGTTCATTTTATGGAATATGAATTCTGTTCCAACACTATTTCAGGTTTTCTCATACTCTAACCATTTTGCGATGGGAAAAAGTAGCCGTCGTCATCCGAAAATTTCATGTTTTTGTAACTATAACCGTATCCGTGAGAGTCCCTGCTTTGCCATTCACAAATTCTCGAGCGAAATCATCCAAACAACTATACTTGAAATCTCATCCCAATTAATTAAACGGAATGAAGCTAGAAGTGCAGATGTTGGAAATTTTTTTTATAAGACTGCCCGGCATATATATACAGAGATAAAGAGAGAGAAAAAATAAAACGAGTTTAAACCAGAAAATCTATTTTCAGTATGTTAGATATTTTAAATGTAATATGTTTCAAATTCATTTCGGTCTCTCATTTTTTTTTATTTTCTTGAGTGTAAACCTCCTGCATCGTTTTTCTTTTTCTTATCTTGCCATAATTTAAAAGTGTATTATACGTTTTGCTAAACTTTTATTTTATTTCGTTTTTTTTAAATGCAATATTTTAAAACTTTTGCATGTATACGTATTTAGAAATGATAGTGAGTGGTCAAATGCATGGATCATTTTCACCAAACATGTATCATTTTCATAGGGGACATCATTCAGCTTTCGCTATTGTAGCTCGCTTCCTTCTCGGTGCGCTATTTTCGTTGTATGTGTGTGTATATGTGTGTGTATGAGAAATAATTGAAATATTTTCTGTTTCTCTTTTTCGACATATTTTGAGTTTTGTTCGTTCTATTTTTTTATTTTTTCCAAAAACTATGCATTCAGGCATAAAATATCTTTTATTCACCAACCTTTCACGCATAAAAAAAAAAACTTCAGTTCCATCTCTCTAGCTATAAACTTTCATTTTGTAAAACATCGAGGCAAGATTTGTTTGCCACGATATGGATTATATATATGTAATCCATTTTTTAAGCCCGCTATTTAATCCTAACCCTATTTTTCATCCTGTTTGATATTATAAATTTTCCTTTTTACTTGCTTTTATCTCATATTTAATATTTTAATTATTTTTATTACAGAATAACAGTTTTTAGTGAGAGTCAGTGGAGATGATTTAATGAATTAACAGTCACATTTGATAGGAAATAAGCTAAATAGAGTTTATTGGAAAATTTTATTAACAGTACGATTTTCTATCTTTTTTCAGACTCCTAAAATATTTTCAAAATAAAAATTTTAATATTTATTTTTTATTTTTTGTTCACTGTTTCGTTACAATTAAGTTGTTTATTTAAGTAATATGTTTTATCTATTTCTTGCTGTCACATTTTCTGCATTTGAGGGATGTAGATCTCCTGAGAGGTGAACAGGGCTCTTTGTTTTTATTATGAAATTTTTTTAAAATTTTGAATAGGACAATGAGGATCGCTAGGGTGGCCCTCTTTGGGCTTGCAATTTTTTTAAACCGAAGAGGCTTAATGGGACTCAACTTGTCTTCTCTGCTTTGTATGATGTCGCTCTTTATCAGTGAATTTACCCTGGTTTTTTTTAGAACAATTTGAACGAGATCGTTCAATAATACAGTGAATTGTTTTTTTTTCTAGATGAATGATCTTCAATGATCAAACAGTTCCTCTAATGAAATTAACAATTTCATTAGAGGATCTGTTTAGCTGGAATTTAATTTTGAAGTTTAAGTCTATAAAGATTCAGGGTCAGTCGATGTAGTTCTCTTTATTTTTGCTTTTGAGAAATGATCCATAACAGCTTTATATGCCATAGTCTGCATATTTGATGCTCATTCCATGCGGCAAATGAAGCCAATTTTTGCTGCTCTGTGACTATTTGGTTGTTAATGTGAAACTTAATTGCAGTTTTTGTGTCCTCAGGTTACAGCATGTGATACATGTTTTCGAATGCATGTTCTTTGTTTAGAATCACTTGAAGTGCATTCTCCGATATATAATTCCTATATGTATCGCTGTATAATTGATCCCAGTTATTTCATGTCTTACATTTCCTTTGACGTATTCCTCATATACTTTCAAAGAATACGTAGCTCCTCGATTTATTTCTCAATGAAATGCTTCAGTGATGGCCGACTTTTTCCTTTGTCGCTTCCAAAGCTTCGTATTTTAATTCTTTTGTCATTTCCGAAGGTATATCAAAGTCGTATTCTAACACGATATCTAAGCCGTCTTTATTGGTTGTGTACTATGTAGCACGTCTCTTCTTTTGAATTGAGCCTTTCTGAGTGATAACCATGGATCTGTATTTCGAAACGTCTTTTCTGATATTTCCTTGTCATGGTTTCACTACAACCAGCTTATGTTTTAAAAAATTCCAATTATTAATTTTTAAATGATTGCAGATACTTTTAAAAGCCATTCATTTGATCTGAAGGCACCACGAAGCATTATTCTTTAGAGAGCAATAGACCAAAAAGAGTCAGGTAAAAAATGTTTTATTTGATTTGATATTCAAGTTAATAGGGTAATATTTCCTAAATTAAGATTTTTTTTTAATAAGCCCTCTTTTAAGATTTAAAAAGTGAGTAGATATTTTTAGAATTCACTTAAAAGTTTGTACATTTAATTTTTAGATCATTTTTCCGAAATTTAACTGTTATGATTGCAACAATTTCAAAAGCACGGTTTCATATTTAGCGAGATTTCAAGCATTATAAATAGAGAAATATTAGTAATGTTATGAACTTTTACAATAATATAGTGAAATTTGTGCAAATATTCGTCTACTATGCCATCCGAATGAGCATCAAATTATTTAATGGTTAGTCCATTTCCTTCAAAAAAAATATAATGATCATGAGTTTGCTACCAAAAGAGAGCATAAAAATAGTATCTTAATCAAGAATTCTTTTTGAGACCTGAAGATCAATTTTAACATTAGAACTATTATAATCCTTTTTGAATTATATCATTTAACAAAAGATCTGTTAGAATTGGTACTATGTTTCCTTGATGAATAACAATTATGGCCACAGTTTCTTTAAAAAATGAACTTGTCTGTTTGTTTAATATGATATCATTGTTTGAATTATGCGTTTTTTTCTTGCATTAGATACGAATCAAAAAGCACTACATGAAATTTTCATTCATTTTAAAATAGATACCCATTCTCCTTAAAGAATCTCAACGTATATTAAAATTGTTTAAATTCATAGTTATATATTCTTTTCTATATTTTCAATGTAAAAAGTAACGAGATGAAAGTATAATAATCAGATGTTTTATAAAATAGTGAGAGTATTTATAATGAGAGTATTTTATATATATTTTTAAATATTTACAATAATTAGTTTAAAATTTATAAATGATATCAATGATTATCATCTAATTCTCTAATATTAAAATAATATATTTTCTAATACGAGATTTTTTTTCTAAAAGTTTCCTAAATTTTGCTTTCTTATTTATTTAAAATTTTCTAAAGATATTCTTTCTTGAAGTCTAAAATTTTAGCTTATATTGTTTCAGTTCAGTTATTTATAAACCGTCATCCTACTGATTTGCTTTTAAGAATAAATTTCATTAATTAAAAAAAAAATTATATTTTTGTAAATATGTTCTTATTTTCCTTGTATATTCAATTAATCGTTCTAACAGTTTGTTCTCTGTGACCTACTTATTTATCAATCTGAATCCTTCTGTTTCTTATTTCGGAAATTAAGAAAAAAGATTTTTTCTGGATTCCTGCACGCGTGAATCAAATTTATATTGGTTGTTCTGAATTTTGAATGATTAATTCTACAACTAATGAAAAAGTATTTAAATTATATGTTATTTATATAATTGCATTACAATGAAAAATAATTTGTTATACATCAAAGGAGATATTTATAAAAATGTCACGTAAATTACCGTGACAAACTAATATATAAAAGTAAAAGATAATATGGTGTCCTTTTAGATTTACATCCTCAAATTGTTGACAAAATATCAAACTGTCAGGTGAAACTTTTAAAGTCTCATATATTCATATACTTTCGTTTTATCTTATATAAATCATCTTATGCAAAGAAAAATATAAATATTAAAGCTGAAAGCACAGTATCCCATATAAGACCTTTGAGTCAAAATAAATTTACATTCTAACACATATTGTATCATTATGTGTAGGAAGGTTCATTTTCATACGAAAAAAGGAAAAAAAAAACAATGATAACAATTATATAAAGTTTTCTTATTTGCATTTATGTGCTTAAAAAATTTCAATTATTAGAAGTTTCTTTTTATAATAAAGAACGTTTTTCCTTTATATTTTAAAAGTTTTTTGAATATTTTTTTTGGAATTTATAATTGCAATATATTTTGCGAAGATACATATTTAAATCTTATTCTATAAAATGCATAATATAAATCAATTTATTATTTTTTAATTTGCCTCATTCCATTTCTGTTTAAATTACTGAAAATCTTTTGAAAATTATAAAGGATCGTTTTCCTACCACTTTTAAAAACAAGGGCGTTTAACATTTTAGCTTCTACAGGTTCCATTGGAAAGAAAGAAGTTATTCTAAGCTTCTCATAAAATGTACTAACACTTAATATAGATGTTTATGCTGAACAAAAAAGTAGAATGTAGTGTTAAACATATTTAAATAATTTAAGCTACTTTAATTCATGATTGTTTTTAACTAAAAGTGAAGATCCTCTATTTGGAATTATATGTTTAACATTTTTTTTGAGATTGCTTCACTCCGAAATTTGGTTCAATGAAAGATAACAATCCTGAGTTCTCTAGATGCTTAGGATTGCTTGTGCTTTATTCTTGCTTTTGTTTTTTGCATGCTTTATCCTCCAAAATAGAAGCTTACAAATGTTCGAACTTCCAAATATTGTTTTCATAGATAAGACATAATGATAAAGCAAGAAATATTTTTCTCTAAGAAAATATATCATACTGAAGTTCAGTAAAGGGCATGATTACATTTTTCCTTGAATGTCAGATAGTAATTCGAAGTATTCTATTTGAAACTTTCGGCAGGTAATATGTTTATTTCGATTGAAAATGTAGCCGTAAATGTAAGAGAAGGTTCATTATTTTTTCACAAATCTTGAAATCTGGTCTAAAATTTCTGAGCACCAAATCTAATAGAAATGCATTACATTTTTGATATTTTACAGAACTATATTTAGACATCGTATTGAAATGCATAAAATTAATAGGTTTCATTTAACGATATCATAGATTCAAAATAATTTGAAAAATTCTGTTGATTAGCTGATTGTGTGACACATATTTCGACAAATGCTTAACTCATTTGAATGATTCCTTATATATACTAAAACTCTAAATATCCTTAGAGAAAAATTTTATTTATGGTTCTTAAAGGAATAAATTCCATGGCCCCCAGATCTTAAGATATTTTCAGGATTTTATTTTTATTTGAGAAACTTACATTTGAAAAATAAATGACACTACTATATTCTTCGAACACAATTTTACGCTACTCGTGGAATTCTCTTTATTTATAATCAGTTTTGTAGCAATGATAATAATTTAAAACTGCAATCTGTTACCCATGTTTATATTTTTTGCAAACAAATTTTCTTCATGTATATACTATCTAGTGATATGTTACAATACTAAATTTAAAAATGATATTAATTTACTAATGAGACATTTAGTAAAATCTCTAATTTTATTAAGAAATTAATTTTCAACATATCTTAATTTAAAATTATATTTTTATTTTATTAATTTTAAAAGATTTATTTGATAACTTATTAATTACTGTTATTATTCTTAATTTACATTACATTAATAATTAATATAGTCTTAAAAAATCTCTTAAAATCCCCGGTGCACAAACAATAGGTTTACTCAATAAATTCCCAATGGATAGAGACAATTATTTTCTCGTATTTTTCTATATGTCAAATAAATATATTTACCAATAATTATTTAATAAAGTCTACTAAATTATTTAATAACGCCTATAATATTTAGTGATATTACATGGGTAGACATTATCAGTAATAAAATTAATTATTGATCTGTATTAATGGAATACTTACTTTTGTGCAACCCTAGAACACACGGGATTCAGCCGGAGCTGATACACGTTAAATCGGTCGGATTCCAAAGTTCTTCCTTGGCGTTGTTTGGCAGTTAGGAGAGGGTGTGCTAACTCTGGTGTTGGCATCGTCACTTGATCGAGGTTCAAAGTTACGAGGTCCGTCGCCAATAGCCCTCGTGTTGCTTCGTTAATAAAACCGAAATGAAAAAAAAAAAAAAAAAAAAAACCCTCTAAACCATAAAATTTAAAATTAGCAACTCTACTCATCTTACCTCTTACAGATAGAATATCATATTTCATCAGTTCTCCTGGTTTTAGGTGGTTGCTTTAGCTGGATGGTTATGGTCGCGAATTCGCTGCTGACATTGTTTCTATGGGTTCGTGTCCCGATCCCACTAAAGACGTGCCGTGTAACGAGGCTGATGCGCGTTCAATTTATCGAGGGTCCAAGTCCATCCACGGGGGTTGTATGAAAATTTGGAGACAGGGATGTCAAAACAGGTGTCGTCATACTGGAACACAGTTCAAAATTACGAGTTCTGTAGTAAATAGCTTCTTGTTGCTTCTCAGTGCAACGGTAATAAACACACACTCTCTCATCTGATAATAGTCTGGTGATTATAGATGAATCTCATTTTTATGAAGGTAACTCATATATGCAATACTTATGACATAGTTCTTTACCTTTCTGCCATGAACGGATCTAATCGACCATTTCTGTAAGTTATTTCGTGAAACTTCGTGGATTTCATTTAAAACAACCTATATTTAACGGATTCCTTGAATAAATATAGACCTTTCGTTCATAATTTTTCAGACATTCATTATTTAATCCTTCAGACATTCATTATAATATCCTTCATTATTTAACTTTGCCGCCATCTTAAAGTCTAATTAAACATTCAATAAGTTCAAGATTCCTATTAAAAATATGTGAGAGCAAGAAAATATACGGGTTATTAGCTTTTATTATGGGATCTCTCTTTTTCCCTCTCCGGAATCCTTCTTAACTCAGTGAATCCTAGCTTATATTAAAATAATGAAATCTTAGCTTACCAAATCACTCGTTGGGATTCACGCTCTTCTTGTTTATCACAGTTGCAAGCCTTATCATTCTAACTGAGAGTCACTCTGATCCAAATGATTAATTAGGAAGATTTTTTTCAATTTCCAATTATCTGTTAGTTTTTCGTTACCCTCTATCTCGTCTCTCTTTTCATTCAACTATATTTCCATAATATATTCGTATCTCTAATTCCATTAACTACACTTCTCCTTTCCACCTATTTTATCTAATAATGTTTAGGTTTTTTCAGAATTAATTGTAGTTTTATGCATTTCAGATTACTAAAATACTTCCGAGTTAGTGAATCGCAAAAAGTCCAACGTCACAGCATGTAGACGCTTTTTTGTAACAAAATGAGAAAATAGCATTTTATGACTAAGTCTTGTCTACCCATATCAATAATATTCATAGAAATACAAATAGTTTTTTTTTTTTTTCCATTTTTGGATGGTCTGAATTTCGAACAGAACTCGATAATGTCGCTAGACAGACGAATAATTTCCTCATTAATTTGTTTCTTACCGGTTTCGGCTCCTGTTTATTTGCTTAGGAAAAGAATAAATCACTAATTTTCTTTTTATCTGGGCATCCTGATTCCAAAGTTTCAGATGAGGTACAAGAAGCCAAATATAATTTTATTTTATAATGAACCAGTAGTGATGATGATGCTACTAATCCATGTATACAAGCAGAAATGAAAAATCTGAGATACGGCCAGTGTGTTTACAGTATAATTGAATTAGCTAAAATAAATGATTTTTTTTGCGTCCATGTATAGACTTCTTACAATCAAAACAAGCTCAAAACAAACTGCATAAAAACAGCTATTAATAAATGAACTTGTAAAACAACTGATTTAATCTGAAATATTAGGATGAAAATAAAATATTCCATTAACAATAAAGAAGAAATTAGTAGTTGTAGTATATTAAAATACAGAAAATACCAGATTACTTAAAAGAGCAAAATGCAGTTCAAAGAGAGATTGAATAATTTAAGTGTGTCCTTCATTATTCGCATATCTTTAATATGAGAGCATAAATATTTACTCTAAATCTTGTTTGTCATTAAAATGTATCTACAATAATGGCCTTAAAGCAAAATCAAATTCCCATTTTATTTATTATACGATATGTTACACTCTTATGTATGTAGCCTTACAAAAAATTAACTTTTAATCACTCATTTGAAGTATAACTCATTTAGAAAAATTTCGAGCGGAAAATAAAAAGTGTACAATGAAATTCTTCGGTTATATGGAATATGATGAAGAAATTACTTAAGTAACGGACCTACAGAAAAAAGCTATAAGTACTCGTACTTAAGAAAGCAAAATTAAATATTATGCGAATTTACCGATCTTGTATTTTAATTCAAAATTTATATTTTGAATTTAAAATTATGATGTTTTATTCTTATTTGAAATCCTAATTTTTTGAAAGTTATTTTTACTATCATGAATCAATGCTCACGTTTTAACTTAAACCAATTACTAATACACAAATTAGGTAGTTACAATTACTATAAACACTTACGTCTAAGCATATTATATGTTTTGATAACTAACAGTTTTTCCTTTGTAAAAAGAATTAATATACATTTTTCTAAAATAAATTTGATTCCATAAGTTTTATCTTCATACTGAAATCAAAAGTAGAAACTTGCATTAGAAATATATTTGTTTTTCATGCTTTGCAAAAGATCAAACTTGTTTCGTAAACTCGGAACTAAAATTCTTTCAGAAGTTTGAATGGAACAAATTACAGTTACAACTGAACAAGAAGGCGGCTGAGGATCTAGAGTTCACGAATGCGTGAAGATTCATAACATGAAAATAATTCCGAAACTTCTGGAGCATTTCTTGTTCAAAGCATTTGTTTTTGCTGCATTGATAGCAAAGTTTTTTTTAGAATTATTGATCAAATCTATTGAACGGTACTTAATACAGGTTTTTTTTTTTCAATTCTTGCAATATGTTTGGATGTTACTAGATTTATTTACTTCAGAAATTTATCATGACAAAATAGAACATTGTATATACAGTGAGATTTGGATAATATAAAACTGAAGGGAACAGAAAAATATTCGAATTATCTGAAAATTCGAATTACATCTTTTACTTATACTCTTGAAACCCAAGACCATATTCTTTGAGCATTTTTTCCCGAATTTCAGATGAATCATCGATTAAAAATACAAAACGGTATACACCATTACAACCATTTGTTTTTAAATTAAAAAAAATACACAATTTTTGTCCAGTCTATTATAATGGTCATTGGCTTTTAATCTAGTAAAAACATGTGTTACTGATTAAATGTACAACTTAACTTCCTCATTTATACATCTAAAATTGTATATTAGCTATTTTTAATTCAAAAAATTTGTGTGAAAGTATAATAAAACTAAATTCAAATTGCCGACATACCTTCAATTGTTACTTTCTTCTTGTCCACCATTTTTAAATGCTTTTGGAACAAGGTTCCAGCGAAATAATTTTAAATTTTACTAAATAGATGACAGTATAGGACTTTCCAATATAATAGAGTGTCTGACCTTAGTATATAATACTGTAAATTATTTCTATACAGACAAAATAAAAATATCCAATAGAATGGACATTGGGTTTCAAGAGGATATGAGAGGAAAAAAAGGAATATTAAAAAAAAAATCAGTTAACTTCACGGTAAGTAATTTAGCATAGAAGCTTTATTTTACGAAATATATGTATATTATAATATACGAATTGATATTTTTAATTAAATAAAACATTTTTAATATGAACCGTAATAAGGTATATTGTATCAAAAAATCAAGTATTATTACTTGCCACTTCAAATTCCACTTCATTGCAAAATATTCCAAAATAATAAGTAATAAAAAAATATAATCTTTTCCATTAGAATGACCTTCAAGATACGACCAATGTCCTTTATACTTCCCTATTCTTTAGAAACACCGTTGAAAATAAGGAGTGTTAAATGGAATATATCATGAGTACTTTATTCTAAGGATCAGAGAGGAATCGCACGAAAAATTTGAATTATACAAAATAAAACTCGAGTTCTCCCTAATTAGTTCCATTCTCCTTAATTCTAGGGAGAGGATATAAAATTTGAATTGACAAAAATTTATATTTATAAAGATGTTCAATTTCTAGAAGTTCGACCGTAGTATGAATGTGAGAGAATATAGTTTATTTGCTTCGTCTGCTAATTACCAAAATGCATTTTAGAAGCTAGTCAATTAAATTGAAATTCTTTTATTTTGGTTTAATATATTTTAAAAGGCTTATTGACTTTATTTTGGAAGACAATTATTTACATGTTATTTTTAAACTCTGTAATTGAATAATATATTTTTATCTAAATAAGATCAAAGAACATTAGATAAATGTCGTTAAGAAACATTTATTTTTCCGTGTTGTAAATATATTACAAATTTATTGTATATTTCAGTGAACTTCAAAGCAGCAAGCGTGAAAGGTAGTTTATCCTCAATAATGAAGTTGCATCAGAGTAGACATGATCATAAGATTCATGAATACTGACATTTAAACTCACTCGTAGTTCAAGATTTAATGAGCGGCTACGCTCTCGTGGTTAGGGTTGTGGCGGCTGCCTACGTCACCTTTTGACGTCATCTTTTTGACTGCGGAGCTGCAAGATGTCTTGTACAAAAGGAGGAAGTAACCTTTGCTCGACACACTTGCTTCGCAGATTCCAGACCTGTGAAAGATCTCGTTTTAAAGTATTTGTTAAGTTTGAAATAAATTGTTAGTTCCTGGTATCTTGTGTTTTTTGGTCTTTCAGTTATTTATCTAAGCCTACACCTTCTGATCTGGAGACATCCCCCATAAGCTGGGATTGGATATTATAGGGAACGGAGGATTTAACAACCCTATTTCCTATAGGGTTGCAAGCTCACGGCCAGGGTTGTTTTTGTCGAATCACAGATTCAAAACCTGAAACCATTATAAATCCTTCCATGTAGCGAGGATGATACACTTTAAAACTTTTGAGTCTATAGCCCGGCCGTTGGTGTGATGTGAGAGATGAGTTGTCAAGTGTCAATTCAGGTATCGTCCTAGTCACTTGACCAAGGCTCGAAATTATACGATTCGTTGGCAATAGCTATTATGTTTCTTCTAAGTTCGACTTTAACAAATACTCACTCACTCACTCGAGACTTGATTCAATAAATACTACCTCACTTACTTGAGAGGCATGAGTTATTTACTCTTACTTGAGAGTCATGAGTCACTTTAATGAGACATGAGTCAATAAATACTCACTCACTCATTCGAGGCCTGATTTCACTTAAGGCACAATGTTTGGCAACAGAACTAATTCTTACACCCTCTCGTGGCGTAGATTCCATGTGCTCTGATCTCACCCTGGTCACTTAGAAATTCATTCGAGAATGCGAGTTCGACATCAAAAACTTGGTGACTCTCCACTGCAACAATATTTAATGATTTTCATTTTAAACTTAATTGAAATTATTGTTCACTATAATACATGTCTTCAAATGATGTGCTTATTTGTCATTTTTCAGCACTTCCATGCATTTCGCTAGTTATTAACAGATTGTACTTCATGAATGTGGTCAAATATTAATGGGTTTTCCTTAACTCACATTTTAAGTCTGGTTCAAAATTTTAAAAGCTTTTTTCTCACATTTTAAAGCACTGAATTAAGCTAAAATTTTCTATTCACGATTGGTTTGGATGTCAATATGATAATTTAATAAAAATTAATAAAAATTGTTTGATTAAAATAATTAAATTGTATTTATTATTTAAAGAATTAAATTTTTGGCCAAGTTTCTCACCAAATCGCCTATTGGTCGCCAAAACCCAATGCTTAATTGAGCTGAAAAATTTACATGTATTTATTTAGGATGATAAATTTAAAAATGTCAAATAATAAAAATAATTATTAAAATTAATTATTGAGCAAATTCAATTTGAATCTACGATCATTTTTATCTCTTAGAATTGTAGGTATGGAAATGCCAGTTTAGGTAAAGTGTGAAATTTGAAAGAAAACTCTTCTTCAAAAACTCGCTTTTTACCAGTATTATAGTTTTAGTACTCATAGTTATTGTTTATGTAAGAACATTTCATATATAATGATGATCACAATTTACCAACATATTCATTTTATACCATACATGAAATTTATAAAGCTTATGTACACTCATTTGCATTTATTTGATATACATTGAATGAATATTGATTACTAAACATCAAATAGATCACTAAGGTTAATTTTAATTACATAGAAATAAACAGTTACATTTGAGGGCCAAATAAGGAAGAATAATCCGGAACAGAAAATGATTTTTGAAAACTAATGATTTTTGTCCATATTACAAATTAATTACATAATAAACATCTCTCCCACCCACCCAAAATATATATTTAATATTATAATATGTTACTACATTTATTCTTTAAAAGTGATTTGCTTAGTATGAGTTTCAAAACTTTGGAATCAATGCATGCATTGAAAAGAGATTAATTCCTGTAATAGACTAGGTATTTATCCATATTTGTGTTATCCAAAAGAGGTTTCATTTACTGCTATGTTCCGTACACCTTTAAGAAGATTTAATGCTAAACTATTCAAAGAAGATATCTAAGAACATTAATGTATCTGGGTAATCTAATAAGCGATTTTTTAATTGACTATACAGTAATCAATGCATCTTTCGACAAGATAAACTATCAGATATCTAATTAACACGGACGAAAACTTATTTTTCGTAAGAGTACTCTGCATTGTTCCTTAATTGATCTTCATACAAAATTTCGGGGGAAAATGTTTCAAATTAGCGAGTAACTAAACATTATTAGGTACTCACATTTTTTTATCATTTCGTGAATGAAGAATAAAAATCATTAACGATAAAAAAAAAAGAAAAAAGATATGTATCAATATTCCTTGATAAATGAAGAGCTGAAATGTTTTTCATATTTTTATTTTATTGTACTTTTATATAAAGAAAGGTTCTAGTTTTTATATATAAAGTTGTTCAATGAATTACAATTCTGAATTAAAGCAACCATTGAATATAATAATTATGCTAAATTCATTGAAAGTAAATGTGAGTGTGAACGAAATGAAAAAAAAAAAAACCTATTACATTTTACTTTTATGAGAATTACAATTTAAAAAGCATGAATATTCATACAATTAACACATCAATCAATAACTCCCGCGAGTCTAACATTGAAAACAACATTTCTTTTACAAATTTTTTTTTTTTTATTCATCAACATAACACCTTTTGTTAATCACCTTTTAGGGTGACACAATCGTTCCAACGCTTTTCCAAATCTTTTTCAACCCTTAAAAATTTCTTTTTCTCTTTCTTTTCTTTCTTCTCCAGCAATGACCCTTTGTTTGCGGAGTAAATAGCGATAAACAGCTTTCTGAATCATCGACTCGTTGCTGTTTTTGTTCCATCGAAAGCAATCGCGGCACCCACTTGGAAAAAACCTTTTTCACTTCACTTCAAAAAACCTTTTTCAGTAAATACACTTCCATATGATATCTGTGTCATCTCAGCAATCTCACGGAGCTTCACTTTACGATCTTTCATTATAATTTTTGTCACTTCACTCACATTTTCCGGTGTAACGGCTTCCACAGGTCTACCCGAGCGTTCCGCGTCATTTGTGTCGGTACGACCACGTTTAAACTCGGCAAACCACCGACAAATCGTTGCTTTTGATGGACAAGAGTCCGGGTAACATTTTTCAATCCATTGTTTCGCTTGCACGGTGTTTTTACCCATTAAAAAACAATGTTTTATCAGAACACGAAACTCGGTTTTTTCCATTTTTTAAACAAACTACAAAACGACTTTACTCCAACCTCGATAACTCAGCTGTTTCTGGTCCGATCGACTTAAAATTTTGACACGTTTCAAGCAAAGGTTAGTACTCTAGAAAGACCTGGTTACTGGTTTAATACGAGCACCATCTCTGGGTTAGTCTCGAGAGTTATTGATTGATGTGTTATATATATACTAAAATATTCAGACTTATGAAATTGTGTGGAAAATGGCCTAAAATATTTTAAAAAGTTTTGAATATGGCAATGTTACATAAAGAATAATCTTATATTTAAGAGCAATTAACAGCATTTATGAGAGGTTTATATCTGTAATCAAATGATTGTAAATATTACAGAAATCTAAGGTTTATCTCTTTTTTGAATTCCTAAAATTTTAGTTACTGCGTTCTTTTTTGTACTCGATTATATTTTCTGGACTTTATGTTTTGTCATTATTTTATACCGAAAATTCATTACTTTTACATGTGAGACCTTAGAGGATCATAGCATCTTTATGTTCAGAAAGGTGATTCGATATTCAGGGAGTACAAGGCACTTTCTCTTTCATTGTGGCTTTCCCGCAGTTTCCTTGGTGTCATACTTAAATAAGAAGTTCATCAAGATTTTGACACACTCGCAATCACTCATTCCCACCACACTCGCTAAACACATACACTAACTTCATGAAGTTCTGCACTCGAATAAACCTCATACGTGTGTTAACACTGCAGTAACCATCTTCCAGATCTGTAACTTGAGTTTATGTCAACATTAATAATGTGTTTATTTAATAAACTAAAAGAAGGCACCAGAGGATGGGATTTTCATTTAAATCATTGTTCCAATTTTCTTTATTATCTGTTCTCATCTACGATCATAGGTTCTTCTCTCCACAATACGGTCACATCATTTGTTCATCAATTATAAATACTTATCTCTAAATTCATAATTTTAAATAAGTAAAACCAGAAAATAATATGCTGTTGTACATATTATACTGTTTTATTCACATTAACAAGCTATATTATACGGATTGTAATACTCGACATCGGTCAATTGGTAAGTTGAGAAATTTAGCCTCAAATTGTAACCTACATTGTTTCAACATGGAATTTCGGTAAATCACTTACTTAAAGTATAATACATATTTCTTTCGACATTTACAATTATGTTATTCATGAAAAATAATTAATTGATTAAAAATGTTGCTCATAGAACCAATGCAAGGATTATTGGAGACGGATCCCTGAATTTTAAACTATGGAACAGTAGCGAAGACTATATCTGAGCTGTCACCTCCTATGCAATCTTTTCTGCCATGTTAACGGGAAGATCTGGAGACGCGACACATTTAATATGCATCAGACCCGTTTTATAGTGGATCTTTAGTGGAATCATAACTCGAAACTATAACTCACCGAAAATAACGCTATTCGCGAACATGGCTACTCAGATACCAAAGCCAATGTGTAAAAAAACTGAATTTATTGATCCAAAGTAAATAAAAAATATTAGTTAATAAGTCACCTCAATCCCATAAGACTTGAAATTATTTATAAAGAACTGGAATGTATTTAAATACATAAAATATAAGGAAGATATGTATTCAAATAGTGTTCGTTTCTTTGCTAATAATAAACTAACAAGGGTCAACTCTGAAAGATCTGTATCTGAGAGGGAATTATTTTGTTCAAAAATTAAATCACATGTAGGAGACAAAAATATTGAGCAGATAATTGTATGTCTTAAGTGCTTACTTTTTTTTAAAAAAAAAACGAGTTGATAAATTGATCATATATTTTGTTCTATTTCTTATGATTGCATAATATGTTTTATACCTACGCTCTTTATAACTGAAATAAATAATATTATGGACATTTTTAGTCCCTGTCTTCTAGTATTTGCAGGATTAGCATCAACTATAAGTTTTATCATTGTTAAAAATTATTCATGTGTAAATGATACAATTTATTATTGCTGAACTTTAATCATATTGTTTACGTTCAATTATTTTCATAATAATATGTAAAAAAATTGAAATAAGAAATAAAATGCCTGATAATGATTTTTTTTCTTGTTACGGCTTACAGAATTCCCGTTAATTTAATTCTATACTGGTTTTGTTTAAAAAAAATTATTCAGTTTTCTCTAATGGAAAAATTCCGTAAATTTGTAATCACTGCCATAATAACATATAAAATAAATCATATATTTTTTTTTAATTCTTTGAACAATGTTCTTCATTTCTAAGAAAATTATCCTATAATAGCATCACAATATTTTGTTTCTGTACAACATAACACGTTGCTAACCAACACATCGCTGTTATAATTAATTTTAATGACACCCGCATCCATCTTTAGTTTAATTAGTAAGTGTCTCTACAATTAAACAAATGTAATCCATGCACGAAGCCAGAAAAGTGTGAGACTCACTTAACGGATTTACGGAGATATAGACCGTAAATCAGGCTTACGTCCATCCATTTTGGCCTTGTGAATAATTTAGTTAAGCGACGGAAATAAAATAGTAATGTTCTGTCGTGCACGTGTAATTCTTCGCTGGATAATTGGTGCGTTGTTACGTTGAAAGTAAAAGATTTAGGAGCTGCCGAGTAACAACTGAAGTGAAAAGGAACATTTTGGGAAACATTGGGAGATTTATTTATTTGTCTAGGGCATTTAAAGGACTCCGCTTGGGGTTGCAGATGTTTTATGTATTTATAAAGTTGAAAGACTGTAGGAAATGTTTTACTCTGATCCTATTAGCTCTGTCTTTTGATTAATATTTTCAGCGTAGTTATTTTATATAAAATATATTAAAATAGCATGAAATTACAATTTTAGGGACAATATAATAGTTTGTAAGGTAATTAAATTTTAGTTCTTAAATTCTAAATTATTAGAAATAAGTAAGGGAATAAAGGAAATAATTTTAATACAAACTATTCTTTTTCTCATATTTATTTGTCTGTTTGCTTACAGAATAATTTAAAAGTTTTGTTTCAAATGAAAGATTTTGCTTACAGTTTTTACACTATATGCTTTATTTTTTGATGATATAATTATTAAAAAAAAATATTTTCATGGATTCCTGACCACTATGTTCCATTATTAGTGGTCAAACACAATGTTTTCTAGCAACTTAATCGCGAAAGATGCGAAAAAGATATATGATCTCGAACTTAAACAACGTCTCGTAATTTTGAGTAATGGTCAAGTGATGAGAGTGACACTTCAGCTCGCACCCACTGTTATACTTCCACACTACGCGATTAGCAGTCCTTAGAGCCATTGTATATTTGACTTGCTTGAGTCTTTTTTCATCACGGTGAGGCATTTTGTAATCACGATGGGAACCTCAATTGCTGCGTTCTTGCAATGATAACTACTCAACTACCGTTGCTACTGTGACCGTCGTCGAGCGAGACTGATTATTTTAAATATCTTGCGCTTTAAATTTTCACTTTGGTTTAATACGGAAAAAAAGTAGGATCTTGTACAGAAGTAGAATTCTTTCCCTGAATGTCTCTCAAATCTAGGGATGTACAATCTAAAGTTAGCTATCTCCAAGTTGGACAGACACATGCAGCAAGAAGACATCATTAAAAGGAAATAAGACATGGCATTTGTGCACATATAGGAGTATTTATCTGGTATTGAGATATAGAGGAAATAAACAGAATATAAACTGTTCTTTATCCATTTCAGTTACAATCAATCATATAAATATAGTAAAAATACTAAATTCTATTCGATGTCGTACAAACAAGGCGATGAAGAAAAAACAATAATGAATTCAAGAAGTTTAATGCTGGACTGATTTGAAATCGATGTCTGGGAAGAGAACAAAGCTGAATTTAAGAAATTCAATAAGAAACTTTGTTGAAAGAGTTCCATTCGATAAAGATGAAAAAGTGTCTGAATCAATTCCAATCTTGGTATGATAGAAAAAAAAAAGAAAAGATAAAGAACTTTATTCTGCATTCCTGTTGTTTTATGAATTAGAATCTTAGGTATAAGATAAGGTTAAATCAGATAAGTATTCTTGTAAAATTCCAAACCACCAGGTGAAAATACGCATTATTGTTAGCACCCTTCCATGAAGAAAGCAACATACTATGAATTGATAATGCAAATTTTATTATAGTTCGAGTTGGAGTTAGACCTATGGGGAAAGTTGTATATTGATTATTGACCTATTTTTCATTTTTAAAATAAACTTCGTTTTGTGGAGTTTGATGTGTTGTATCTTAACCTGTCTGCTTCTATGGTCCTCAGCCGACTCTTTTGTTTGCATTTTGACATAAGAGAAAAGAATCTAATTATGCTAAAATGGACATATAATTTTCATTGATTATAAATGTAGAAATATCTTTACATGAGTTTATTCTAGCTGAGTTAAAGATTATTGTTATCCTAAAAACGAATTCTAATAAGTTTTTATAGTTAAAATAAAATTTTATAAAATGCAATCAAATTTTCCCCTGATTTAACTGTCAACTAAATTTGGAATATAATTTTCATTTTTAAAAAATAGAAGAAAAATTATTAAAGCGAGTTTAAAATTAAAGAATGAATTAATTAGTTTATTTCATAGCCTATTTTAATAGTTAAAAAAATAACGATTAAAGACTGCAAATAAATAAAATGTATCAAATTCTTTCAAATTCTTAATCACTTTTAATAAAATATGAAAAAAAAATACGAAGGGAAACAGTTATGAATGGTTTCTATTCTACTTTAAACGATACAAGTAGTTGGATTCTCCGTTACACTTATAAAAAAAATCCAATGATATTTAATTTCATCTCAAAACTTTTCTTTTTCATTATTGACCTAGAGATATTATTTTTTTTTCTAAGATTCAACAGAAACATAAGAGAGAAAAAAATTCAGTTTTTGTTCTGTACAAACTTCGTTTCATTCATTTATATCGATAGTAATTTTAGATTGATGGCGAGTCACTCTCAAATATGCCCGTCAAAGTGTCACTTTGTTTTGAAAAAAATTGTTTTATGATTTATTAACTTTCCTTTAACAATTTAGGGGGGGGGAGAATTTAAAAAGTCCAATAAAGTCATTTTACTTAATTCAATTAACTTCTTACTTGACAGAAGGAAATGTAATAAAAATATTATTTGAGAAGCAGTTAGTTTATCTAACTTGTTTTTCGCAGTTACAATGGAGTTAATGCATTTCTTTCGTCTGAGCAAAAATTTTTGACATCTTTTTACTCTTATTCTGATTACTTTAATTAGAACCATTTTATTCTGTTCTAATCTTCCATAGATCTAACTTACATTGGTTACACAAATGTAATAAGATTAGAAAGGTGTTTATTTTTCTTGCTTTTTGTATGAAAACTTTGTTAGCCTGTCAAATAAGTATACTTTACACAGCTTCTTTCTTGTTATAAAAAATCATTTCCTAATCCTAACTACTAATTTATGTCGTGCTTAATTTGGGAGTGGAATAATTTATAAAATTAACAGAAATTAAACGTTTGTAAGAGTGAAGATAACAGAACCTGAAACTCGAGAGCTAATGCTTGCCCGTCGGAAGACGTCAGTGCTGCTCCGCCTGGAAGTCCAATCTTTCAATCTTGAGATCTCTGTCACCAGCTTATGGATGGTGATGTCACCTTTTTCAGGTTATCTCAAGAGAAAGTATAGTTTGAAAAGGAACGGTAATTGTGATTGCTAAAGCGCACCATTGCTGAAGTTACCGGGATTTAAAACTCAGGTATGAAGAAGACTTGATGCTATCATATTTAAAATTAAATAAAATAATTCGATCTAACAGCCATACAAACATTTAAATATCTTTTTTACGAAACTAATATTTTTGAATTTTTGCAAGTTTTTTTTAAATTTAGTAAACAAGAATTGCTATTGGAATGAAAAGATTCTTTGAAGAGGGAGAACTTTATAGACTATGTGTTTAAAATTTGTGTGATTACGTATTTGGCATATAACAGTACTCAATTTAGAAAATCCTGATTTTGCGTTGTTAGATGCAACCGAGAGGAGATATTAATTGAATCTCCTCTTAGTGTAGTTGTTTAATGTAATAAATTCCCACATAAGCAACAAGATGTTCATTTGTTTCGGGCATTGTAATTTTGAACCAGTCACGTGAGGAGTAACAACACCCTTTTTCCTCAACAACCATAATAAGTCTTTAAAAATATTCCTAGCTCTCAATCACGATTGACTAGCTCTCCGTCTAAACTTTTATAATAAAAATATCACAGACTTAAGCCAGAATTTAATTAGATTCAACTTGAACTACGCCAATTTTATACAGATTTATTTTCTAAATTCTTAGATTTATTGTTTTTTTTTATATTAATATATTTATGTAAATTATAAAAAATTCGCTTGCCTCAAGCTGACACGAGCTTTCGTTACAACTTTCAAGATGAGAGTTTGTAGAAAATCATATTGGTTAAGAATCACGATATTCTGAAAACATTTTTAAAAACAATCAGGTACTTACAATAAAAAAGCTTATATTCCTTTTTTTTTAAAACACTTTTACATTCTTGCATTTTAGGTAAAAAAAAAACAACTTATTTTTGAAACAAACAATTATTTATTAATTTTTTCAAAACACTTCTTAATATTTAAAAATTCCTATGAATTCTACAAATTTTGAGATTTTTTTCAAGTTGATTTTAAAAAATTTCTTAGAAATATTTCTCACGATTATTTGAATGGGTTTGATTGCACTAGAGGTATTAATAGACTTACATTTTTTTTTATCTTGGGCAATAAAAATGGCTATATCTAAATTTGTAGATTTTTTTAAAAACAATTATTCATCTAAAACAGTACTTCATGTTGCAAATGATCTGACTTATTACATAAAGCAACCAAAAAGAATTCTCAAAATTTTATAATAATTACAAAGTCTGAATTAGTAATTTGTATAAGTGAGCTTCTTTAAAAATAAAAATCAGTTTAAAGTTTTGTAGACCAATGAAATTATTTGTAATACTGATAAGGAAAATTTAAGAGACTTGCTGAATAGAATAGTTGTAGTTATGAATCCTTATAGATATATTTAGAAAACCTATACATTTAAAATAAGGTAATAAACATTTTCTCGTATTTTGATCATTTTTAATATTCCTTGCCTTTTATAATTTTTTTTTCAATTTCCATCTAGTTTTCCTGAGTCTTCAGATCACTGAAATCTGAAAGAGTTTAAGTTAGTCACTTAGAGCAGGCATTAAAAAACTAATAAATTGTGAGATAAAGAGTTAAATCTTTAATAAGAGTAAAATAATAAAGAGTTAAATCTTTAACTAATAAAATGTGTATCATCTTGCAGTCCTTGTTGTATTTGTTTATTCATGTATAAGGAATAGTTGATCTATGTTGTTAAACAATACATAAGTGAATGATATCCATTGAAGGTGTTTTTTTTTTTTGTTAAAGACCGTTTACAATTGAAAAAGATAAATTTTTAATCTTTTTAGGTTTCAAATAAACTATGATTTCAGAATACATTCTAGTTTAATGTATGTTCTAAAAAAATAATTTAGTCCAAGCATAAAAAAATTTGACGTCAAATGATTCAAACGTATTGTTTTCAAAATATCCTGAGGTCACAAGAACAGCAACCACTAGACGCTGATAATTACTTACCATCTTAATGTCTTTCTTTTTCAAATTAAAGATCCTGATTCTTTGAAAAGTGCATAAAAAGAATTTTAATGGTCAGTCGCGCCACATCTCAAGTTGTCAGAACAGATTTCCCCAGTGGTTTCACCTTAGAATTCCAAGATAATAAGGAAGTGACAGAGTAAGGGTATTTAAAAGTTCAAAAAAGTATTTTCTAAAAGTTTTAAGAAAAATGCATATGGTTTGAAAAATTTATAATTGAAAGTATTACTTTAAACATTTTTTTTAAAAAATAGATTAATAAACAATACAACAAAACAAATAATTGCAAAACTTTTATAACACAAGCATTAATTAACTTTAAAGGATGAATCGTTTTTAATTTATATATTCTCAACTTTGAAAGTAAATTATTAGTAGCAATAAAAAATATTGACAAAAATAACAGAATCTACTTCAGGAAAGGTATGCATTTGAGTTTCAGTGCTTTGGCATTCACGTTTTATTCACAAAAATACTAATTTCTGCAATCCTAATGTTTGATATTATTATGAAATTATTTATTTGCAAAAAAATTAAGGTTTTAATGCACACTCTGAGACATTTTTTATCATGTGACTGCATAATAAAAATAATTTTCTCGATAAAAAATAATGCATTGATTATTTAAAAAAATTTCGAACTATGATGTGCTCATTTCATATTCATTATAACTGAATAATGAAACTGCAAATTCAATGATTTTCATTAAATGGACTATAACTCTTTATTTACTGAAGATAATTGTGTAAAACTATTTTTTTCTTTCTTATTTCAAAAAAAAAAATATTTTGAATATTTTTAGTGAAATAAACAAGTGAAAATAATTTCAAAAATTATTGGAAACAGAGAAGTGCAGTTATTACTGATAGGGAGAAAATTAGTTTCAAAGTACTGCATGATTTGAAAACATTGTTTTTAAAAAGATTGCTCTCATTACAAATTATATGTCCTAAATTGCAATAAATTCTGTTAGGTGCATTTATTTTTGTGAATTCATTTAGTAAAATATTTTGAAGAATAAAGTATTAGATTAAATTGCACTAAGGAAATATATCGAGTGCTGTAACACATTATAATGTAAAGAGTATTCCAAAATGATGAAAATCCTTAAATTAATTAAATTATTTATCTCAGGAAAATTAAGAGAGTCTATCCATTAATTAAAAGATAAAACTTGGTATCGAAACAGATAACTGATTAAAAAAAATACTTTGTAATTTTGAAACTCTGATTAACTTTCAGTTTACTCAATATTTTCAATACATTCAATATCTGAAAAATTACATGGGAAATAATTATAAATATTGCTTACTTTCAATTTGTACATGTCTTAAGGGAATCTATATTACACATTAAGAGAGTTTGAAACAATTTCTTTCATTCATTTTGATGTTATCAAATAGAGCATTTCTTTAATTTAAACTTAAATAATCCCCAATTTAATATAAATTATCTTTAATAATATAAATAAAACTTAAAAAAATTATGCACCATTTTTTTTACATTTTAATATTACCAGTAATGATGTAACATTTGATAGAAAAAATATTCTTCAGATTATACGGCTTGTTTCAAATTATTTATACATTTATTATGAAATTCTGTTAGTGTCAATAATTCAAATATCTTCTTGAAATAATAATCAAACTGTAAGAAATATTGTATATATTATTTATGAATTCAATTTTTTTTGTTTGTAGTACTAAAAAGCCTTTAACCTCACCATTATACATCATTATTTTTTCGTAAGATATGAATTTTGAAAAGTTGAGAGTCTTATTTATCGACATAACGAGTAGACGTTATACAACGCGTAGGTCTACTGGAAACTTTGTTAGTTTGGAAAATGAAAATAATAATAATATTTATTGAGCAATATCATTTTCGTCTTCACTGCGATTGGTCTATATGTATTCTAGATAGGTGACTCATAAGTTAAGTGAAAAAATTTATTTATAAATTCTACATATGTTGATTTTCGCTTGCTTGAAACAAAAATAAACTCTGCTTAGAGCGTTTGATGACGTTATCAAAAGTTAATTACCTATGAAAGCATCGTATGGAAAAGAAATATGCTGAGAGCTAAGACCACACACACATCTGTTTTCTCTTCCTCCAAGCCTAGATTAAGAGTGATTATGAGAAAGCTGTTTATATGGCTTGATGTACAAGCATCAATAAATTACAAGCTTCTGAAGCTTAACGAAAAGTTTAGTTAGAGGAAATACTGTCTAAGGGATGATTTAAACTAAGAAAAGAGGTAGGCGATGTTCAAAAGGAAACGTATCATATTGTATCAAGTAAATGCAAGACCATCTTCTGCTTTGGTGGCTAGTCAGAAAAACACAGGCGCATGTGTAAATTCAGTACAAACATCGCACTCTCCAGACCAAATGCCCTTCGACTAACCATGTTTAGTTTCTGCAAAAGTTTAGAAAAAAAATTAAAAAAATAAAGCAGATGTCAAGCATGTACTATCCGGGTGCTTCTTGAATAAGAATCAAAAACGGTATTTACAAATTGTCATCAATTTAGGAATATTTTGTAATTAATGACGCAAATTACATTGTACAAAAATATTATTCAATGTTTGAAGTTTGTAATATTTGCTTTCACTTTCCCAGCAAAAAGAACGCACACGCATATATATATAATTGAAAAGGGAAAATTAGATGTTGAGTTAAAAATTGTGGATAATAAAATGAATGTAATATTTATGATCAAACGAAAAATATTAATTATCGAATAATGTACTTTTTTTGGAAGAATAATGTCTGGATCTCAAGTTTTAGAAATATCTTATGTAATTATAATTTACGCTATAAAAATTAGTTACATGTTCCTTTGTCACTTTTCATAATTTAATTAAACTTCACAAATATTGCTTCCTAGCTCATTTTCCAAAAAAAAGGAATTTCTGAAAATCAATTTTATGTATAAACTTTATAAAATAGAATAAATTATTTATGTTAATTACCTCTGAAATATTTATTTAACTATTATTGTTTGGTTTATATTTAATTTATATCATTTCGAATTTCTTTCACAAATAGTTTGTAAAATATTTCTTAAAATATTTAATCTCTGTATCGCTTTGTATCACGATCCTTTTGTATTACCATCGAACCTTTTCATCCTTGAATAATTTTTAGTTCTTATATTTCTATATACCTCTTGATACAGGACATATTAATTTTCTTTTTATTAGAGTGATTAAAGTAGTTTTGTCGTCTTAATAGTTATGTTTTGTTCCCGTATAAAGTGTTTTTATAAAAAGATTATAAATATTTTCTGTACATTTTTGTGATTTGTTATCGATTTTTCAATTTTGTTAGCTATACATTTAGATGATTATTTTTATTACTGTTTCTTATTCTTTTTGCTTTATTATAATTTCTCTTTCTGCTATTAGGTTGACCCTGTATTATTTTGTTAAATTTTTGAAAAATGCGTATTTAAGTATAAAATAATAGCTGAGAGAGATGGATTGTTTCCTGTAACATACGTGTTGCCACGCGTCCTTGTCGTAGTCATATAAATTCTTTTTTTTTTTACTTTATATACATTTTTCTTCCTATTTCTTTGTTGTTTATTGTATGTAATTCATTTACTGGTTCATATGCTTTATTAAAAAGGAATTAAAAACCAATAAAAACGAAAGGTATGAGTAATAAAAAACAATATGTTCAAAAATTAATTGTAAAATAACATACGAGAGACATAATAAGATATTAAATGAAAATCGAAAATTGATTTCCTTTATGAAAAAGTTAAATTTAAAATAATTGATGAGGGACATCGACTGATTTATATACATCGCTGTGCGTTACGCTAGTATTAATAATCAAACGTCCACTTCTGCACTACCTTTACTAAAAAAAGTAATGAACTTAAATTTACTAGCCAAAGGATATGATATTCACAAAGGTAACATGTCTATTAATATGTTTTGAGACTAATACTTCAGAAAACGAAAATACTTACTTAACCATAGAAACAAAAATCTTAAGAAAAAATGATAAAAATAAATTTAATAAGTAAAAATAACCTCATACAACATTCAACATACACTCAAAAAGCAGTCAACGAATTATACAATTTGATGATTTGAAAAGAAATTATCTTCGGGCTAATACTGCCATTTATACATCAAAAGTAGAATAAAAAAATTAGTACTTCCATTTATATACCCAATTTTTCATTAAAATCACTGCAAAAATATTTTTTGAAAAAATACTTATATCCAAGATTAATTTGTTTTTTTCTAATCTTTGCTTGATTTGAAATGCAGAATATATGGATTAATTACAAGTAAGTAAATTTTTATTATAAATTTAAATAGCTTTTCAAGAGTTAATTTCCAAATTTGTACTTATTTCTTTGTACGCTATGTTTTTAAGTTCGTACAAGTGTTGAGATGTTCATAAGAAATTTTATATTTTTGGTTTATGCTTTGAGTTTTCAAAAACTTTTTTACTTTAGTTTTTTTAAGCGTTTGGTTCCAAAAGGTTCCTTTGCCGTGTATTGTGTGATTTTCTTATTTAATTTAACTTTTAGGAAGCAATTTCAGTTTCTTCTCAGTAAAAGTTTTTGTTTTTGGAACATTTTCTTTAATATTATAAATTTTTTAATGGTTATAGTTTGGAAATAATTCTAGAATAATCCAGTTTAGCAGCCTAAAGTTTTTTTCCAAATTTGACATTTTTACTTTTCTTTTCTTCCTAGATTCTTGAAAATTTTGATTTATAATTTTTTCCCCTTTTTGTATATCTTTTTAGATATTTCCGATTTTTTTTATTTCCTAATTTACGTTCCAATAAATTAATTATTTTTCTTTTCCGGTTAAATTGCTTATTGTATTAGCTTTGCACTTTTTAGTTTGCATTATTTTTTTTCTATTTTTAGAGTGGTTCAATTATTTGTTCTTAATGTTTAATCATAATTTTACATTACTATAATTTTAACTTTCAATAAACTTCTATGTTTATTCATGAACTGTAAGAAATAGGTCTTATTTAATTTAATATAAATTTTACATTATGTAAACACACACACATATTTTCACACATACACACATTGAAGCAATTTTGATTATAAATATCAAAATTGCTTTTGAAGGAAATGAGTTTCATTTAATCATCAGTTCTCCATTTTATGACATTCTATCCATCAAGAATATTAGGTAAATAATTATTTTTAAAACTACTTTAATCATGAATGATGGGATGATAAGGGCTTATTATAATATACTTTATATTCCTATATTATTGTTTGATGTCTCTTCTAAACAGTACGTTCAACGATTTTGTAAAGATTTAATAACGTTCAACTAAAATGTGAATAGACATATTACTACAAAACAAAAAACCTCTTAAAGTTTCTAAGTTCCAATTCTTTATTTTCATTAGTATTATGTTTTGTTTTTTATTTCATCTTTCCCTTTTATTTGCTTCTAGATTTTAATTTCCCTAAAAGTGGTTCCATGAAATAAATTAACCATAAGACGCTTCGAGGATTATCAATCAAACTACATCTCTTAGGCACTTTCCCTTTTTAATTCTGTATTTTTGTATCTTTCTTTTTTTACTCCCCCCTTCCCCAAGTCGTTAACGTCCTTTACTTGATGAAATCGGGCAATCCGCTGAACGACCAAAGGTCACTCAATCGAGTCTATTTTCATGTACGAAGTGACAGGCGTTCCTTTAATAATGAAAAATGCCCTGGAGTCCTTCTTGCGAGAAGCATGGATCGACGTCAGAACTTTTAATCTGTCTGATATAAGTTGAAACAAGTGGTGTAATATTAGAGATACAATAGATCTTGATAAAACTGATTAATTGCATCGGTTTTATCTTTAACATAATAAATAGCAGCTGAAATACTTCACATTAAAAATGATCTAGCAATAATAAAAAAACGAAGTAAGATATCTTAGAAAATTAATTTTATTCAATAATTTTTTGCATTTGATTACAATGATTTATTATTATGATAGAAGTACCCGTCTATGATACATGTCACAATAATAAAAGGATTAAAAATAATATGTTATTCATATATTTGTAATTATTTTGATTAAAATGACAATAACGGTAAAAAGTCGTAATCAATTTGAAATCCGTGAACAAAATTGATTTATTATTGAATAAATTATGAGTTAATACCTGTAATCGAAATTTTAAATATTAAAATGAATTAAACTCTTTTCTTACACAAAAAATGTCTGAAAATAATATTATTATAATGTTCTTTATATTTCATTATATCTGAGATTTGATATTTCCTTTGAATAATATTCAAACTATCATTACATTTAATGTGGACTTATGTTCATTATACGTTAGAAAATTGGTGATTTATAATATTCTTAGGAAAAATAAAGTTTATGTATAATTTGTATAATCAGGGCTAACTTTGACGTATATTTTAAAAGTAAATTCAAAATGGAGTGAAAGAGAAGTAAATTACATGTTTCCCTCTTTTTTTTCTTATATTTTAGTGATTAACACATATTTAATTAAAATTATATTGTGAAAAAAAGTACTCTCTCTCTTCACTTGAAACATTTTTTCTTCTCCAGTGTTTCGCCCTCGAAAATTCTGCTACTTAATTGAATTCTAATTCTTACATTATTACAATAGTTCTTGTTGATTGGAAGGACTTTTCACAAAATTATTGTGCAACAGCTGCAAATGGTATAAAATCATTTTAGTGCCAAAATTCAGTCAAATTAAGGTAGTCTTAATTAGAACTCTCTTTTATAGTGCTGGGATTAGTTATTTTTTTGAAAAAAAATGTTTGCTATGATTCATATAATGAGATGAAAAGTACAACTGATATAAAATTTAGCTTTTATGACTTATTAAGAAAGCCATAAAGGTTATGTTAGATTTTAAAAAGTCATTAAGGCGTTTGAATAATTAATATATGTTGAAGTAATCGTTGTATGTTTTTCACTGCTTATGTCATTATTTATACACGTATTGCAAGTATTTACTATTATCTGCATTCCAAAATATGTAGTAATCATTACTCATTCAATGTGCGTTGTGAATCCCTAAATTGACCCAATCATTCAATTTTTAAAATTTATTTCATGATAATTCATCGAGTTTTAATTATGTCATCTTATTTGCAAGTAGTCCTCAAATAAATATAAATTTTTAGTTTATAACTTCTAGTTTATAAACGTTCTAACCTACTTTAGAATTGCCTTTTTTCCTTATAAAAATGACATGTTACCTGGATGGGTCTAATTAATCTATACCAATAATATGTACATAAAAAAATCTGTATATATATATACTAATAAGTATTAAACATAAGTTAAGTATTTTTGGAATGTCTGTATTTCAAATATTGTTTGATAAATGACACCAGGATACTAGTTAGAAATGTTATCTATCTCTTAACATTGTAACGTCTCACGATTTTGTTTAGCTTGTAGTAATTCATAATGGGTTTTTGTTATTTTCGACGATTTCAGAAATATACATAGTTTGTTCTACTTCTACTCTGTAAAGAACAGTACTTCTAAGTCTTTAATAATCACTTTATATCAGAGTAAATTAGACATTTATTGATATGAGGTCCGTATTACAATAACACTGATTTAAACTTATAGTACTCTATTTATTAGTGTATTTCGTCATTTAATTGCCCCTTCTTATTAACGTTACAAAAGTAACATAAGAGCAATTGTCAACGGAATCACAATTTTAAAGTTCTGTCAAGTGGCGAGGATGATATCTGAGCTGACAACCTTTCTCCAAACTGTCAGATCACTCCAATGGGCGGAGTTTGAACCTCATCAGCAGATTTAACGAGCACCTGCCCCAATACAGGAAGCTTCTTTGACGGCATCAGGATTTCAGGACACGTCTTGACGAAAGAAACGACGGTCATGAGCTCGCGACTAAAACCATTAGAGAGCGGTGGCAGCATTTTATTCCGCAATAGGGCTTCCAGGAAGCATGCGCTTACTGCAAAGAGACCAGAATTCATTCATATCATGTGGAAATTTAGACTAAAGAGTTTAATTCGTCAAGAGCTGTACCGTCGGATTCACCTTTAACTGGATCGGCAATCAAAGGAAGAAATCCGGAGTTTCCTCAAATGTTCATTTCAAAATCACAGGTTTATTCTCTAATTCGAGTTCAGGTTCGGAAATTTTCACCGGCCTGAAAGCTGGGGAAGATCTAACCTCACTTACGAAGTAAGGGATTATGTTTATAGTTTTGTTTGTGTATGAGAACAGTTTGGGATCTGGATATATAACTCTTACAATGGATGAAACTAGGAACATTTCATTGATTGCACAATAATTCATGTGCAGTTACAACCTCAGGATATCTACGTGCTACCCAATGCTGCCTACTACGTTAAGGCAGAAACTTATACAACAAACAAACAATTTTCGATTTATGTAGTGTTGTAATGGACACCTTCTTTCTATATTTGGTAATTTTTTTTTAATTCTTTTCCATAAGTCACCATTTTATCGTCTTAGGCAGTGGGTCAAGGAACGGTAATCCAATGGAATATCATCAAAAGGTGAGCAATTCAGAGAGAGAGAATCATTTTCTAGTGACCTTTGCAAAATTTGGTGGGATGTGAGATTTTTATGAATAGACGCACGAGGCCAAGTTTTGTGCATTAGAAAATGTGACTCGCTCTTTATCTTATAAATGAAACTCGAAAGAACTATTACTAGAGTATCTTTTTCTATCTTTCAGCTGTCTCAGTTAAAGGAATGTTTCGTGGTGCGATTAAACTTGAAAATAAAAAAAAATCAAATTCACCACATCTATTTCTAGCATCATTAAATTCGTGTAATTTTCTCACACTATCAATTATTTGCTAGGGATTACAAATGTAGTAATAAACTTTTTATTCATATAATTCATGTTCGTTTCATTTCTCTGTATTCTACCTACATTTCATGATATCTTGTGTTTTCCCTTTCAAGTGAAACTAATTCAATTAAGCGAGCAGACGCGAAATGATTTGAGTTATATAAAATGGATTAGACTTATAAATGGGTTTTAAGCTAATAATAAAAGAGAGAGAACTCATCGGATCAGTAGTTGGGATTGTCACGAGTTTTGGTTTAACAAATATTAGGCTACGTCTGATTAGTTTTTTTTGCTATGGTGGATCTTAAGTAAATACCAATAGAAAGTACTAGAGTGTGTAGAAGTTTTAATTTGATGAATTTTCTTCAGAATTTACCCAGTATTTAAAAAATAGTGGTGTCATTGACAAGACTCAAGAATTGACTTTAGTGTGTATGTATTGAAATATTTAAGTTAATTATTAGGAAACAAAATATGTTAAGCAAATATGATACATTTTTTAAAAAAAATTCCTACAAACATAGCAATTGCAAATTCAATGAAATGAGAAAAGTAAATAAAAAAGAAGCATAAGTACTTGGCACAATATTGCATACATTGATGGTTTTTAAATTTAAAGTATTACATATTTATTTTTCTTTAAATTTTATTGATGCGTGATTCTTAACTATTATTTTTCTGAACAGTAGAATATTTAAACGTAATTAATTGAGCAAACTGAAACAGTTATTACAATATAGATATAAAAGTACATCAGAATCAAATAATTTGTTTACATAAAGAAATAGGATTAATTTCTAAAATATTTTTCTCAGTTTCCTACACATTACTTCTCTTTTAAATGATGTATAATTCCATCAAAACTGAAAGAAAGGACAGAAACTATTTCAACGAGGAACGCAAAAGTAACATTTTAATAACAAGAGAAGCGATTAATTTTTGTCGGATAAGGGAATTAAAAGTAATTAATGATTTTTTTACAGATGAGTAATACCCATAACTTCTTTCGAACGTTAATTACTTTTTCAGAGATTATTTGAACTGAAAAAAAGAGGTAATGGAGATAATTTTAATGAAGTTGTGCCATAAAGTGTCACGAAAAAATGTCTTTGCTATCAGAAAAAATCATCATTGACACAGTTTCAAAATGATTAATTTTACAATTTAGATGGTTAGCGTATAGCATAATTAAGCGAAATGATAGGAAGTTAATTTACAGTTATACTTTTGAAAGTGACATTAAAAGAAACTGGGCTTTGATTAATTCGCCTTGTAAAACTAATGATTCTGGATACCTTTTAGAAACGATGCAGCCATATTATCATATATGGTTGCATACTATGAAAAATCTTTTCATTTTCTTAGAGAATTTTTCTTACATTCTTATTAAAATGTGCATTACTACATAACACATTGATCAATAACTCCCGAGTCTAAAATTGAAAACAACATTTTTTTTGCAAATTTTTTTTTATTCATCAACATAACACCTTTTGTTAATCACCTTTTAGGGTGATACAATCGTTCCAACGCTTTTCCAAATCTTTTTTTTTTCCTGTTCCCCCCCCCTTTTTTTTTT
>BMAW01033441.1:3701-74378 GCA_019974015.1 Nephila pilipes | reverse complement strand
AGTTACGCATTGCTAAAATTATTTTCATGTTTCCAATAAGGCTTTCTTTTTCCTTGGATAAGATGCATGCTTTTCTTTGTCATTTTCTCGAGAACTATGGTCGGAGAGTTGCAGATTCATGAATCATTTTATTTATATATTCCAAGCGAAGAATTAGTCTGTAAAGTCTTGATGAATCACTATGTATAACATCTATACTTTACTTTTCTTCATAAATTAACATATTATATGATAATGAAATTTTTTTTATGAAATACCACATCATACCCGAATTATTTAAATGGAGTATTATACTAATTGCAGTTTTTTTTTAATTATGATAACATTAAAATATCATTGAAACATTAAAATATTAAATAAAACTACAAAACCTTTTACATAAGCTATAGGTTAGTTCAATAAAGGATATCTATAAAAAAAGTAATATATTTCTTTTTCCAAAATAGAATTATATTCTAAAAAAAAATCATCCCGTTCCTTAATATATAATTCTATTATAAAAGAATTAAGTTTAATTTGCGAAATTGGACTGTTATAAACACTATCAACATTAAATATATATAAAAAAAAAAGTAACTACTTCTTTAAGATACATAAACAATACATTAAATTTCGTTATTATCTTTCTATACCTGAATATATGCTTTCCAACCACTACCTGCAAAAAACACTTTTCCATGAAGCTTAAAAAAATAAATAATCCTCCAGTCATAAGTAGGTAAAGCGTAGTTCATTTATGTAAATGCAATTCAAAAGCTTATCATTTCAATGAAGAAATAAGAAGATTCAAAAGCATTATCTTCAAAACCAGTTTTGCTATTATAAGACAAAATACGCTACGAGGAAAATAATACTGAAATAAATTTCACTGTGCTTAGTTTAAAAGATTGTCCATAAACCGCTTTTAGTAGTTCTTTTGTGAATAGCTCGCATATTATATGTGACGCTGAAAAATAAATTTTATTAAAAAACATATCTCGTCTAGAAATAAGTTTTTATTTTGGATATTTCTCAAGCCTTTTTTCCAGAATCTAAAAGTAATGCATTAATGGTTACGTTTAGTAGTAATGGATAAATGAATGAATTTAAATGCAAAATGAAGTTTTAAGAGCTTTTAACTTCCTGAGGTATGCATATTTTCAAGCGGGTTTATAAGTGATATGATCATTTTTTTATTTTCAAAATCAAAAATTAAATAGCACTGATTCTATTCGGGGCTAGTAATTTCATAATATTATTATTAATTAAGAAAATATTTTATAAGAGATTCGTCTAATAAATCCTAAAAATTATAGCATCGAAAAATGTTTGATTCTTTAGTAGTTATTTGGACTCACTGACCAGCCGCATTTCTCATTTTTCGTGTCGTGATTTATGATGACGCTCGCACTCAAAAATTCTTCGTCACAACTCTTCTGGATGATCAGACTCAGCTCCGCATTTAGAAGTAACCCAACGATTTAAGTCAATGCTTCATTTAGTACATAGTAAGAATCAATGTCCATCTACCTTAACAACTCTGACTCAAAAGAGAGAAGTAATCAATCTTTGATTTGGGAGCAAATGACTACCAAATCAAAACAACTAACTTATGAATCATTGTCAAATTTGTCTCATTCTATTTAACAGATGGCAGCACTCAGTGTAAAAAACGAATATGTTATTCATATATATTCATCAAAATTAGTACTTGTTCGACATTTTCTTTTTGCCACCTTTAAAAAATTTGATTTTAAATCTATATTTAGATAATAAGAAATCTCTCAATAGAATTCAATATTGTTAAGGATTTGGAATGATAACAATACTGCAATGATCCGATTCTCTGCATCGATCGTTTCTCCACAAAGAAATTCAAAACTATTATGCTTATCTCATTCTAAAATCTTTACCATAACTTTCTGCCCGCTGGACGCCTATAGCCTATTTTGAACTAGATTCTCAGATCTAACTCCATTGTTTTGATTGAACAAGGCTTGTTTCCATTGTATAAGTTTGAATCCAGGTCTCAAATTGATGGCAGTCTGACGCAAAACGACAATGGCAACTCGATGTAGCAATCAATCAAATTTTGTAACAGCAAATGGATTACAAATCAAAATTGCTTAGTTGATCAATGTTAAATTGTTAAAGTAACCTCAATCAATGGCGGTATATGATATTAACACCAGCGTTTTGTAACATTTCCATTTATCGACAAAACAGGTACTTTTAGGATACCCTTCATGTGCATTAATTCCTGCAATCATCAGTTTTTTTTTTTAAGTTCTTACTATTAGCCTACTCTGTATAATATATCGTTCGAGTTTTCAATCGTTATAAAATCATTTATTCATCCACAAGTTCAAATACATTTTTTTAAACTTGTAGTGGATGACAATTGATGTTAATACAGTTTTTTCAAATATTAATTCATTTAATTGGTGAAAATGCATTTTGGCCCAACCACTCCGCGCTATTTCAAAAATTGCCAAACTTGGCGATTTTTATTTTGGCTGAACATTAAGTCTGTAAATCGGACCAGGGTAGCCACATTTGGCAAAATACTGCCAAATAATTTAATAAAAAGTAACTAAAATAAAATAAAAAAAATTCTTAAAATAAGTAGGAACTGGCTTTAAATATTTTTTTTTATGTTACTTGTTTGTAATTCTGTCCCATATGTAAAACAACGAAGCAATATTTGTTAGATATAAGTTAATTGCTGCAGGCGGTTTGACCATTATTATACGGAGTATTTTTTCAACGTTAGAAATTGAAGAGTTAAATACGAAATATATTTTGACTGATTAATTTAGTACATACTTATAGTAAGTAGAAGGTATATGAATACTATTTGTGACCACATTTCATTCCATTAAGGGCTTTCACATAATGAGGACAACACGAACCACCGGCACAGTAAGACCATTATATGGGTTTAGTGAAAACATTTTTACCGGAAACGGGAATGGAACATGTGGCTCGATTGAAATACCTCTAGCCACGAGAACCTTTCCATGACAAATCGGGTACTTAAGCTATACTTCTCTTTTTATGAAGTGATGAAACAAAAGGTCGTTTAAATAAAGAGGAGAAATTCCCGAATATCAGAGAAAAGGAAAAATTTTAAAACAAAAAGTACTGGCAATAACCTTTGATCAGTGTTCGGGAATTTTTGGTTTCAAAAACGATTAACTCTTGTTTCTAAGAGATTAAAGGGACGAGAGACAGAAAAATATGTTGAATAAATGTTTCGAAATATTACAGGGGCATAATTTTGAAATAGTAAAATTATTCAGGGTTTATTCTTCGAATGATATACATGAAAATTTAGGTATAATGCTAATTATTAGTTAATTTTTAGATAGCTCTAGTGTCATACGACACATTTAATTCTTTTCCAATAGAAACATATAATAGATGTATAAAAATGAACAAAATATTAAAACGATGTGTTGTATTGTTCATTTATCATCAAAACTATTTTTGTAAGGATATTTATTAAAATTGATATGATTCCACATTTATTCCTTCATACTGATAAAGTTTATTAAAACTTTAAAGTAAACTTTTGATCCTAAATATTGTAACATCGTGAAGGAGTGATTGAGTGTGAGTGATAGTGAAGTTTACTGGCGCAAGAGCCAGATGTGGCCACATACTGCGCCAAACAAGGAAAATCTGTGATCTGGTCGTTAAAACAATGAAAACAAATGGGTCGACACGAAGGGTCAAGTGAGAAAGTAAAGTTTATTGGCGCAAAAACCAGATATGGCTATGATGCA
Source organism: Nephila pilipes (assembly GCA_019974015.1). Lineage (NCBI taxonomy): Eukaryota > Metazoa > Arthropoda > Arachnida > Araneae > Nephilidae > Nephila > Nephila pilipes. Next base: position 70,611 of record BMAW01033441.1, on the reverse strand, counting down.
CCAAAAAAGATTTAACTGTAGTCTAGACGAAGAAATTGAAGAAAAGACACAAATTGGTTGACAATAAGAAGGGTCAAAAATAGGGAAGGGTCGCTAGGGTAACTCGGGGGCGCGTCACCCATGTTTACCAAAGACAATAAACCCCCATGAGAAAGAAAAAGATCACTAGGGGGCCTCGCGGTCATGATGCTCGTGCTTACCTAAAGAAGGCAAGTCTCTAAAGTCTCCTGATATAATCCCCAGGAGCAGGGTACCCGGCTATACCCCACACGCTGGGTACACATTTTAATCGCTTCTTACGATATGCATGGGCTACAGTGGGACTATTCTGTTATTCCTGTCCACCACACGGGTCAACATAGTGAAGGAATAATGAGAGTGAATTGAAACTTACCACAAATACAACCTCTGACAATAAAGTTTGGTGAATAGTCCTATAACATTAACGTAAATGAAATATTAATGAAAGTTACTTTACTGTCCTTCAACATAGTCACCTCCCATGACAATGCACCGCTGAGATCTGCTATACATGTACTGGAAACTTTGCAAGAAGTCTTCTTTTGCGATGAAGTTCAAAAGCCTCGTCACGTTTCGTATCGCGTTTGACGAGCATCGTTGATGCTTTCGTTTGATGATTTTTCTGCTCTGACCTTTTTCCGATAAGAGGATACAGGAGAACACCATTCCATGCTTTGCCGTTTCATTTCAGGGTCCTACCTGAGACGCCAGGACTCATGCTCAGTGACAACACAGTTCAAGAAATTTGGTGTCGCATCCACCATTTCGACAAAATCTTGTGAAGCCTCTAAACGTGCCTGCTTCTGATCTTCAGTCAAGTGATTTGGCCCTTTTCTCATCCCTAAATTCTGGCTAACGATTTGTCGCACGGATTCAAGATTAATCTGCAGTTCATCAGCTATCATGCGCACATTTAATCGATGATCTTTCGTGAGTAATTTCCTCACTTTCTCAATGTTTTCGTGTCTGACGGAGGTCGTTGGTCCTCCGCTACGGGGAGTGTCAGAAAAAACTTTCCCGGCCTTCTCGGGAACTGGCAAACCACTCTTACACACACTTCATGGACAGTGCTTGAACTTCATAAACTTGCACCAACATCGCATGACTTTCTTTCGATGTCTTGTCAAGCTTAAACCAAAGCTTTAAATTGATCTTTTGTTCGCTCATTTTCCTGTTCTCAGTTAAGAACCAACGCACTAAACAAGCCCTTTATAAAACAAGACTTACAACGAACACAAACGATGCTCAACTAAACAACGGTGGTGGCAGATGGTCAACACCTGTCGCTACCCAGATTCGGCGTTTTGTTTCGCCAGTGTTGCCAGATCAGCCTTTCTGACATCATTCACCGAATTTTACTGTCGGAGGTTGTATAAAAATATTTTTCTTGTCATATAACAACAGCTCATGTATACATCGTCTGGGGTACACATTCAATATCTGTTTCTTTCAAAGCATCGTCACACAAACACACTTAGTATCTCGCCTGATGTGGATTCACAAAATATGGCTTTTTGACATGTAATATTGTTTTTTGCCTTGCAAAAATATTATATTATTTATACCAATTCTGATGGTTTTGCGGAAAATTTTTCATTCAATTCTAATGATTCCATAATGATGTTTCAATTTTTACACAAATGTATATAAATTCAGGAATTACTTTTTTGTAATACAGTGACTTTCGGCTCTTCTCGATTTACTAGACGTTTATTGATTTGAATTGCATAAAATTATAATTTCATCCCAACCCAAATGAAACATGATTCATTAAATCACATGAAAATAGATTTGAAGTGAAGTGAATTAGATATAACGATATATAAAGGAAATAAAATTCATGGAAAATGAGGGGAGATAGATACCGACTTTCTACGTGCGTGTATCAGAGAATTATTATTCAGATTGAAATTCCTCTGTTAGTGTTATGGATGGAAGAGAGTTCCACTAAAAATATTAAGCTACATAGTTACTGGCGAATTGAGCTGTGGAATCAAGAAGTGGACTAGTAAGATAGAAATCTTATATAAATCATAATTTACGATTGAGAGTTGGGTCGATATCTAAAAGAAAGCAACATTAGGCATTCTAGTGTTATTAAATAAATAGTTATGTTTCCTTTTTTAGTGTTTTCAGGAGGAGTTGAGTAGTTTTTAATTTATATTATATTGAAATTTGGTTCAAGAGCTGGTTAATGATAAGAAAAAAGACACAATACCAGTCAGAAACGCACATCTAGAAATAAATCAGTCATAAATTATCTTTTATTAAGATACCTTAACAGCCTTTAATTTCCACATTTGCATTCCGCAAGGTAGTGGCTTTACAACAATAAGTATTAATATCACTTAATGTGCTTGAATATTATTATTGAAACTTTATGTTTACAGAAATGCAAAATAAGAGACATGCATTTTTTTCAATCAACATGCCTGTAATCCTGTTATTCACTATTATCTCTAATAATAGTGAACAACACGATATCAGGTATGTTGATTGAAAAAATGCATGTATCTTATTAGAAATTATTTTTGTCAGAAATAAGATCTTCCTTACTACCTGAATACATAGTAAAATCCTTATGCACTTATTAGTAAAGAATTATTTGATTTTTTCCTTAAGTGCTATAAAAAAAGTTTTTCGTTATCTCTTTCATAATTCATAATTAAATAATCATAGTAGAAACTAAATAAAATTATTCTTTAGGCAAGATTAATGTTTTCTTTTCGATTAGGTTAGTTTAATTCCATTCCTGGGAAGTAAATTTCAATCATGATAATAATTTTGACTTATATATAATTTCAAGACAGTAAATGTAAATATATAAATATATTCATTTATTTATTTTTACAGAAATTCTTAATGTTACAATAATTTAAGAAGGCGGTTATATATATATAACCGCAATACATTAGAACTTTAATATATTTTATGCAGTAAATTTCAGTAAGTAAATAGTTATAAATATAATAATATGAATTCTCATCTTAGAAATAGTATCTGGAAATAAGTTTTGGCATAAATGTTATCAAGAATATATTATATAACTCTCCATATCCCAAGTTATATTATAGAAAAATAAATCCATCCTATCAGCTCACGAAAGTATGCCCATTATTTTTTAAAAATGTCTATTATATTATATGTTTACTTATAACTAGAGAGTGTTAAAATAAGCATAACTAATTAAACTATGAGAGAGAAGTTTATACATATAAGATTATATGACTGTCTATTAATTCTTGTAGACTAGAATTTCTATCTTCTCTGGAATTAATAGTTTATAAATAGGGTTCTTCTTTTTTAAGTGCACATAGCAATTAAGTTAGCAGACAGACCATGAATATTAGATATTACTATACCTGGTATCCTTATTAACTTATTATGTGAGGTTTCGAACATATTAATAATAGTAATTATTCTCTTCTTAAATCCATAAGATTCAGAGAATCAATTTACATTAAATTAATTACTTAATCATGCCATAAGTCATAATTTTAATCAGTTGTGGATACATTTGGATCTATATATAGATAAAGGCTGAAATGAGATGAAATGTTAACTTTATTTTTATAAAATAAAATGTTGTACAATTTAGATACGGAAGTTCCCATCATTTTATTAAGCTTATAAATAATCAAAATTATTAAAATTTATCCAAAATGGAATATTTAAATAATTACCAAATTAGTCCAAATGGTAACTTTCGAGTAATTTTTAATAAGATATCTATAAGAACAAGTTGTATTCATCATATCTGAAACTACATAAAATATGTATAAATGAAAAAACTAATTTTGAAACAAATAATTAGGATAAAAATTTTATTTTTTCAAAATATTTCAATAGCTAAAAATTCCGATTAATTCTACAAACTTTAAAGTGTTTTTTTCAATTTTTAGGAATGTTTCTCCCAATTATGAACATGATTTTAGTTGACTAATTTTATCTAGATCTTTTCATAGTTTTTTTTTAACACAAACAAAAAGAAAAACGGAATAAAACATATATTTAATTTTGTGGATTTTAAAAAACCTTACATGCTTAGAATACAAAAAAAAAATAAATAAATAAAAAAAAAAATAAAAAAAAAAACCCTTATGTAAATTACACAAATAAAAATCTTTAGCATATTAAATACTCGATAGTCATAAAAAATACTAGTATAGAAAAATAAATTAAAATTTTGAAGGTCATTGAAGAGCACCGACAAAGAAAATTTAAACAACTAGCTAAATAACGAAACTAGAGCTATGACATTTTGCACATATACTTAAAAAGGTCAGTAACTAAAATAAGGTAATGTAAATTTGCTTGATATTTTAGTCACATCTAGGGTAATTATGCTTTTTCAAATACCGCGCGGAAGATCCCATAAATGATTGTGTATTAAATCCATCGATAATATCCTTATAATTTAAAGAGTTCAATTAAATTTGGACAATATATCCTTAAAAATTCCCCAACCGCAGATGGGAAAAAAGTCTTGAGAAGATTGAAAGAAATTTTAAAAATTATGTGAAATAATAAAATAAAATGATTGTCATAAGAATTTACGACCCAAGAAAGAGTTTTTAGAATAAAACGAAAATTTACATACATAAGTACAATGTTGATGTAAGTAAGTGATTATAAACTCAATGTAAAAGGATCATTTATTGTTAGAAAATTTTTAAAGGAATGGAAGTTTTAATACCCTATTGGGCCACCTCTAGCATGAATGCGTGATGTGATACGGTTGGGCAATGATGCATTCAAGTCCCAGTATGATGTCTTGCGACATCTCCTTCCAAAGTTGCAATAATTGCGCCTCTCATTCAAACGAGCTTGTAGACTGTCAAACTTTCCGTCTTAAATAATCACAGACGTGCTCGATGGGTGACAAATCCTGGCAGGCCAGGGAAGGGTGGAAATGTATTGAAGACAATCCTGTAAGGCCCTTGCTGTGTGTGGGTGAACATTGTCCTTTTGAAAATGGCTCTTGGAAGCCCTGACATTTGTGCCAACATACGTGCCTGAAGAATGTCAAGAACATACCTCTGGGCTGTCATGATGCCGTGGATCAATATTAAGGGTGACCATGTTTTGTATGCAATAGCACCCCATACTGTTACATCAGCTGTGGGAGCGGCGTGTCGCTGTACAGTGAAGATAGGATTGAGAAACTCACCACGGGGCCTCCGCACACGTAGAAGAATGTCATCGCTGCACAAATTGAATCTGGATTCATCGCTAAAAACGGCCTGATTAAATTCGGTTGCAGTCTAATCTCTTTGAGCGTGACACCACTCCAAACGGAGGTGGCGGTTAGAGAGTATAATTGGCAATACATGTAATGGGAGGTTCTACAGCAACTGTCCTTTAGTCAGGCGCCTTGCGATGGTATAGACCGATACTGAATTCCGTAGTGTAGGTGCTGCCTGTGTATGGATTGTGAACAATAAGAATATTGGTGCGGTGCGTGTGTGTCGTTTGATGTGATGGTCTTGTGGAATGTTAGTCTGTAGAGGGCCTCATGAGCCTGGTCGTCGAATAACAGATCTGTCTCAAGTCCATTGATCCCAACACCTCCTCACATTAAAGTCAGACGACCTAGGTGGCGAGCTACACGTCGATCTGACCAACGGGTTTCCATGAATCTTATGATTCCTTTTCTCTTGAATTCTGACAGCTGCCCATATTGTCTCAGATGCCGGCGTAATGACATCTCTTGTTAAAAAGTGTCCCTCTACTACAGATTAAATACACACAAATAAGCTCTGCTTACCTATTTTATAATCCAAGGAGAACGAAATTCAACACCCTCCGGTGGCATTATGCAATGCGCAATCACGCTGCACTTCTAACCATTTACATATCGGCCTAACACGTTCCTTCGTGCTGAGTTTCTTCAATATCCCATTCTTCTTCTTGGTGAGCAGTTCTTATGGCAATGAGTGTACTTTTAGAGAGAGAATTATTCTTCAAAATATTTCAACTATACTTTTGGTTACCAATACAAGTTTATTATGATTATGCATAGGAATACATTTAAGATATTTAAAAAAAATATTAACATAGGAAATTGGTATAATGGCTCAGTAAATAAATTTTAAAAAAATAATATCTCCACTGCATCAGGATTTTTTGTTACATTAGATACTTAATAATACCTTTTTTTAAGGAAATGTCATTTTTCTGCGTAAAATTTACCAGATCAGTTCAAATTTAAGTTTTAGGAAGAGAAAGTGTTTAGGAAACTACTTCAATGCCTTTAATTTCATAAAACTGAAGCTATATATAACTTTATTCAAAAAGATTTTTATAATATTTAAATATTTACCAATGAATAGTTCGAAGTCTTAATTACGATAAACATTTTACAAGCCTGGCATTCTTTCTAACACTAGTGAACTTCGTATTCTAAATTCAAATATTAAAACATTTATTCACTTATATAATTAAAATAATAATGCTATGAAATTAAAAATACTTTTACCGCATTTACGTATTATTTATTAGTTTCCTATAGTAGACTTTATCTAATGTATAGTACGAATCTAATAGTTTTATTTACTACACATAAATATTTATTTCAAACATGATATTTTTCTAGTACATATAGATTTATTTTTCATTTGTCAAATATACAGTACTTATTATCTTATAAACTTTTATCTAAAATAATATTGATCTACGTAAACAACATAGGTATAAATTGAGATTGTGCATTATTCTGCAATCTCTAAATTAAGTTACAAATTTGTGGAACAATCACATATTACTGCTATAAAATTACTTACTCCAAACAACAGCTTTCTTCTAGAGTAAGTATTTAATCTTCCTTTGGTCGATGAAACACAGGTATGGGAATTCATTTGAAGTTATAAACATTATTTTGAATGGTGTGATTTTCTTTAGAGCAAATGGACTTGGTGTTTTGGAAACAATAGGCAATGGATTATATAACAGTATTTTAGCAGATATTTTTTTCTTCATTCTTTTGAAAGAACTGAAAGGTGTTTATGGATTAATGATTGAAACTTAAACAGTTGGTCAGAGTGTTGAAAAAACAAATTGTAGAAAAACTTAGATTCGAAACATTAAGTCACAGTGTTGACTTGATTTAATCAAAGATTATTCAAGAATAGAAGAAGAAAAATTACATTATATGTTACAATTCTAGATACTAAACATATTTCTCATATTGGTCATGTTTGAAGTTTTTTCTGCAAAATAAATAAAGACTGATAAAATAATTAAACTTTCTACGAAAACGATACTGAAATTAAATATTTCTATGATAATCAAACTAAAACTGGTGGCCGTGGTAGCCTAGCGATAATGTTCACAGACATCATCACCTGTCGACGTTGTTTCCCTTGAGTCGTAGGTTTACTGAAGAACCACCATGTAGCAAGGCTGATGTTCTTCAATTCTAGTAGCGGTTCTATGTCCTATCTTTGGCGTGTATCATTTTGTATAGGGGGTGCCAGCTGAAGTGCCGTCCTCGTCACTTGACAGAGGTCCAAAATTACGAAGCCTTTCACCAACAGCCCTTGTGGTGCTTTTCGATATGAGACTGATAAGAATCACAACCCGAAAATTGCATCAAGCTAAAAATGCAGAGAAAGAATTTTTAATGATTAAAATGATATATTAAATAAACTATTATTCATATCATTTTCGGTATTTTTAAAAGTATATTATGCATAAAGTTTAATTTGTTAGATAGCAGATACGTGTGAGTTAATTAAGAAACATGCATCAATCGAATAATAAGAAATAAACTAAAATATGTAAGTCGTAACTAAATTATGTAAAAACTTGAAAGATAAATTTAAGTATTTATAGCAGCTCAGTTTTATCTAATACTAAATATCAGGAAATAATTAAGAAGCATTATATTAAAAGACAAAATATACATAGCCAAATTTCGGGTAAAAAACATTGTTAATGCATATATTTTAAATAAAAGCACATATGATTATCTGAAACAGCGATTTAGTTTTTATTAACGTAGCACTAGAAGCAACACGAGGGCTATTGGCGACAGACCTCATAATTTTGAGCCTCGGTCAAGTGACGAGGATGACACCTGAGCTGGCACCCCACTCTCCTAACATCCACACCACACCCACGGGAGGACTTTGGGCCCCGACAGATTTAACGTGCATCAGCCCCAGCTACACGGGAGTTCTTTAGTGGCCAAGGAATGAATCCGCTACTAAACGAAAACCGCCGGCCACGAATCCGAAGCCATGACCACCAGGCTACCTTCGTCTCTGGAATTGCGAAGCTTAACTATATATATTTACTTTAGTATATGGGATATATTTTTGGTCAAGAATCTTAACTGTAATCTTGTCTTGTAAAATTTGGGTTGAAACCATTTTTCAGTAAATTAATGTGTCATGGCTTTATAAATTTATCTTGATCAGACTTAATGGATGAATGTGAAAAACATGACTAAGAAAGTATTTTTGCGCTGTTATTTTATTATTATATATTTATATAAATTATACTTTAATTATTGAGAATATAAATATTTCGATCTCTGATTATATTTAATATTTAAATTTAAAAAATACAAATAGCTAAAAAATATAAATAGCTATATAATAAAAATATAATAGCCGTTAAAAATATAAATAGCTTACTTTAATTGAGCTTCAAACAGAAATATCAAGATGTATATAAGTACTTCTTAGTAATTTTCTATAATGCGAATTTATATCAACCATGTTTTATAAAATGAATCGAAAATTGATAGAATTCAATTTGAAAGAAGTTATGTTGTATAAATGAAACAGTTTGGCTTGAAACAGTTTCTGACAAGATGAAACTGAGATGAAAATTCTCTGATATATATCTTCGGAAAATGAAATTTTATTTAACAACCAAGGGGCTATTGTTTTAAGTGGGGTGTTTTAATTATCAGATCACTTTTCAATTTTTCTTCATCGTTTGCTTCAACTTCAATTGCATTTAACTTTAAATATATGCAGTTTAATGATTTATTGTTTGCTTTAATTTTAATTACATAAAGTTTAAATGTATTCAATTTAATAATTTAAAATTTGATTCAATTTTAATTTCATGAGGTTTATATAATATTCAATTTAATAATTTACCGTTTACTTTAATTTTAATTACATGAGGTTTATATAATATTCAATTTAATAATTTACAGTTTACTTTAATTTTAATTGTACGTAGCTGATAAATTATTCAATTTAACAATTTATCGTTTGATTTAATTTAATATCGGGAATGTTTACTATTGTCCATTTCTCCATATTTCATCATTTACTTTTATTCTTATATTTAACTAAGTAATTTAATAATAATTACAATAAAAGCTCACAGTGGGAGTCTATATCTGTTCTTTGTAGAACTTTGTATAGAGCTGTTAATTTAAATTTGTTTTTACAATACTATTTTTTTAACCACCCAACAGTTAACCCCGATAGTATCTAGAGCAGCGCTTCTGATTATGTACTATCTCGAGCAATATTCAGGCCCACAATAAAATGCTGTATTAACAAAATAGCTTTAGAATGCTGCTTGGGTAGCATACTTCCTGACTGTACTTAGAGTCAATCGGATACCAAATGTAAATGTCGTGGCTTAATGAAAACCTTTTTTATGTATTTTGGAAGATTATCTTTCAAAATTTAAGAAATAAATATACAATTTTAGATCATATCGCACGTAAGTTAATTGATTTTAGAGTGAAATACCCTAACATGAATTACTCTTGATTTTAGGAAAATAGCTTTTGAATTATGACAGGATATCGAATCAGAAATTTGAACATAATATGTTCCACATATTTTCAGCTATCTCTAAAAGATGATTTAATATCTTCAATGAGAGGTTTACAAACATACCTTTTTTGGAGGACTAAACTATGTGGAACATAGAAAATGATAATGCCAGTATCAGTTCTTTAGTTACATTGCAGATGTTAGAGCTAGTTATAAAAAGACAAAACTTATTATGTTATTGTTGCTAATTACAATGAGTGTTATTATTTACAACTTTTAATTTGTCTAAAAGGCATGGAATGTTTCTGTAGGTTCCAGAACATATTGCTTTGTGTACATTCTGGCTCTTAGCATAATAACTTTCCCATTTAAATCTAGTCCTATTACGTAGATTCTACAAAACAAATTTTGCTTGATTTTGATACACAAGATAGAGTTGTGATAGAGATCTGAAAGAGAAAATCAACTCTATGGAAAATTAGTTTATAATTCTGCAAATTGCAAGGACATTGTAGCCATGTGATTAGTTAGTAAGAAAAAAAAAAGAAAGAAACACCAGATGAGTTAACAACTGTTACTCCCTCTCCCCGAGGAAACCCCGATTTTCTGCAGTTTTTTCTCAGAGAAAATGTATATTTGATACCTGGTTGACGGCATCGAGGTCAGTTTTGACAATCGGACGTGTTTGCAATAAGTTTCGTTTTAGACCCACGAATATCTGATTTGCTTGCCATCGTATAGTAGACTAAACATTCGTCTAGTGTTCAAAGGATGTAGAGAAGATTGTGTGAGGCTAGAAATAAGGAAGGTGCTAGATTATGTAGGATCAAGGGGGACATAAGAACATTTGAATCGAATACTTCAGGAGAATGTGATGGAGGTCCCGAAATTCATAAGTACCAGCATTTTGCAGGATGAAATGGATGCTTTAATATCCCGATGAGTAATTTTTCGATGATTGATCGAGTGCCGAAAGTTATGACACTGTTTACACGTACTACCATTGATGTACCGGAAAGATGGTATACGTTACGACGCTGTCAGACCAGATACATTTGAACGATTGAATGGTTTAAAATGGATGTAGCTACGAGTCTTTTTTAGCATTGACAATCACCAAATAAGTGTTTTGAGGTGACATCAAGATATGTCCACTTCTATTTCAACTATTGAACACAATACTCTTCAACACCATGTCATCATGACTTAGGACTCCAACCCAAGGAGACGGTGCCATGGATAGCTAGTCCCCTTTGTTTCGTATCAGAGGCATAATGACGGTGGCGCGATTATAAGTTAGTGAACTACCAATTGCATTTCCTTATCTCCAATGGTTACAAAATGTGTTTTTCAAGCAATACAATGCATAACCACAGAAGGCAATGAGCAGCATGTAACCACTACTAGATATCCATATGCTTTCTCGTCCAATGATGTTTCCAGATCTCTAAGACATTGAGCTTATGTCAGACGAGCTCGGCTGAAATCTGTTTGTTCTACCCAGCTTCTATAGGAGCACGAAATATGGAGTTTAGTTGAAAGTATATAGTCACCCATTCGTCTAAGCAATTCACACGTTTATTTTAAATATGTCACAAATGGAGGGTGTTTGTATCTCTATGAAGGTTCTATAGAATAGCCAATATATTCAATCACTGAATTGTATTATTTGACTAAAATTAAAATAACTTATTAAATGCATTCTATATTTGGTTATCAATTTTATCATATTCTACCCATTCTTTCAAGGTTGGATTTTACTCTACAAGGCAATATATTTTACATACAATGAATGAAGTTCATTTTGAAAAGTCATAATGAATAGCTAAAAATATATCAACACGATAGGCTGTTACATAAATCGAGTTGAAGCTTGAAAAAAAATCATTTATCTAACTTGAATTCATTTAAAATGATTATCCAAATTAGAAAAAAAAATGAAACAAACTTATAGGAAGTTAATGTAACATACCGTAGACTTCAGAGAATCTAACTGTATTATAAGAATCATCTTTAACACAGTATAATTCTTAGCCTTCTTTTTAAGTAATTAAAGTGTACTTTTTAAAAATGTCTCACATTTGTATTTTGTTAAAGAAACTTTAATAGGAATTTTATAAAATGAAAAATCCTTATTATAGAGTTTAGCTCCAAATCTTCATATTAGAAAGTCGTATTAACAACAACTAAATATAAACTTTTTAATATGATTGGTTAATGAATAATGGTTGCAAATTTAGAACCATATAAACGCATCTGATTAGTTTTCAGATCTCATAAGCATAAAAATAAGTAATGCAGCCACACACACAATTGAAATATTAAAAAAAAAAGAATATTCTGAATTTAGTTTTTCTTAAGTAGAAAGTAACACGTAACTAATGTGAACAATAGAGAAAATAAATATTTTATTGATCAAGAAAATTAAATAGTCTTAACTTCTCTTCATTCGAAAAAAATAAACTTTGGTGCTTAGATTTATTCTTGCTTCATATAGATTCATTAAATAGTCTTTGAAATTTTAAACAGTAATCTTTCTTGTGAAATGCATCAAAAATTAAAATATATTAGAATTAAAGCTGCCATCTACAGGCCATTTTATTTTCATGAACGCAATGTTGATTCGTTGGAATTTGTTTTATCGTATGAAATCTATTCTGTTTTATCTATTCGAATGTAAAAAAGTTTATCCGAAAGAACAAAAAATAATGAAGATTTCTGTGGAATTACATTGTTTCCTCCAATTTCTTAAAAAAATATTTTTATCTCTATTTTAATATGGCTTTTGAGAGTTGTTCAGTCTTCAAAAATGTTCTAAGATATTTTCAAAAAATCCGGAAGAAAATGTAATTCCATTGAAACTTTCATTATGTTTCGCTCTTTCGGATGCACTATTTTCATTCGAGTAGATAAAACAATATAGATTTAAAGATGGTAGTAGAAATTCCATAGGATTAACATTACGTTCAAGAAATCAAAATGATTGGTAGACGGAAGCGTTAAATTCATTCTTTCTGAAAAGAATAAACTATAGTAGCATTGTAAGAAATTATACACACACAACTATTAGTGTTATTATAATAACAAAATATTTTACAAAAATTTGACGGTTCAATGCGATGTTTATAGATAAAAAAAAAGATAAAGATAAGAGAAAGATCTAGCGAAAAGATAAAGAAAACATTAAGATTAAATGTAAAAATAATTTCTTTATCATTTTTTTCTAACATATAAGAAAAATTTAGTTTACATTTATTACTAATTTACTAAATTTAAACTTATCGAAAATTCAGTTAGAGTAAAAATGTTCAATGATAATTTTTGTTTGAATTAATTAATTTTTCAACAATATTTTAAATGCTTTCTTCAAAATAACTAAAATTACAGATTTTGGAGGTTCCCTTCAATGACGATAAGAGTACCAAGTACCTAATAACTGTCCCGACAGAGAAAGCCTCACAGACTTGGTTACCTAAGATATTGCAAATAGGAATAGAATGCATTTTTTTCAGACACAAAGATTTGGATCTCGAATTCCCTCTGCATCAAGGTCGAAGGACTATCAGCAACAAGATTAAAAACAATCCCTAAATGGCGAAATATGTTTGCCGCCAAGTAGTGATTAGAACCCTATATGGCAGCATAGATTAGAACTATTAATGGCAAATATCCTCAATGAAAACCCGTCTTTTCTTTAGACCCAAAGTTCGAATTCCAATCCCCTCTTTCAACAAAATGATCCTCAGGCTGAAAATAATTCCCCTCTCTAAGTGGCAGACCTTTTTCTTTAATAAAAGAAATTTATTTCATCGTGTATATATATATATATATATATATATATACTCATGGACAAAAGAAATTAGCGAACCAAGAAATAATTGCGGGATCGTAACGAATCTTGGTGTGAAGGTACATGTCGGGGCAATATGCAAATGATTATAAATGTAGCGTGATTGCGCATTACGTATAGCCGGTAGAGAGCGTTTAATGTCGTTCTCCATGGAGTATAAAACAGGTAACCAAAGCTTGTTTGAGTGTGCTGAATCTTTTACAAAGGAAGAGCTGAAGTAGACATGCCGTTACGCCGTTTTCGAAGACAATTTGAACAGCTGTCGCAGTTTGAGAGGGCGAGAATCATCGGCATGATGGAAACTGGGTGGTCAGTTAGGCGAGTAGCTCGTCAGTTAGGCCACTCTGATTGTGTTGAGAGGAGATGTTGGGACCAGTGGATCCGAGAGATGTCATTTATACGAAGACCAGGCTCAGAACGCCCTCGACAGACCAGTGGTCGAAAAGACCGCCGCATCGTAAGAAATGCATACGTACAGCCGACTGCTTCATCGGCCGTCATCCAGGCACAGGTAGCACCTTCACTAGGGCCGCCTGTGTCTTCTCGAACCATACGAAAAGTGTGGCTGAAGGACATTTAAGATCACTGCGCCCATTACTTGTGCTGCCTTTGACGCCCACCCATCAAAGCCTCCGTTTTGAGTGGTGCCGCGCGAGAGGACCTGGACTGCAGCGGAATGGTACCAGGTCGTCTTTAGCGACGAATCCAGATTCAATCTCAGCAGTGATGACAATCGTGTTCGTGTGGGGAGACCACGTGATGAACGCCTCAATCCTGCTTTTGCTTTACAGCGACACACCACTCCCACAGCTGGTGTGATAGTATAGGGGTGCCATTGCGTACAATACACGGTCACCCTTAGTATTGGTCCCTGGCACCATGACAGCCCAGCGGTATGTCCATGACATCCTGCATCCACATGTGTTGCTTCTCATGCAACAGCTCTCAGAAGCCCTTTTTCAACAAGACAATGCTCGGCTTCACACGGCAGGGGTGTCACAAGATTGTCTCCGCACTGTTACTACCTTCCCTTGTCCTTCCCGATCTCCAGATTTGTCTCCAATCAAGCATATCTGAGATCATTTGGGACAGCGAGTTAGGCATCCCACGAGTAGAGGCATGGTTACAGGAAATATGGAGCGAAATGTCTCAAGACATCATACAGAACTTGTATGCCTTAATGCCAGATCGTATCGCATCGTGCATTCACGCTACAGGGGGTTCAACAGGAAATTAAATCCTCCGTTCTTTTGCCTTTTTCTCTGAAATAAATGTTCCTTTTTCTTTGATTTTCTAATTATTTACTTATATCAAAGCAATCATTAGGTATGTAAAATTTCGTTTATTACTCCTATTTGGTGGGCTAATTTTTTTTGCATGAGTATATATATATATATATATATATATATATTAAACTTTCTAATGCATGTTCACTTATACAAAAGTTTATATATAATTCACTTATATATAAACTTTCTAATGCATGTTCACTTATATGCATATTCACTTTTGTTTATGTAAGGTTCTATAATATTTAAATAAATAATTTGCTGAAGAGGAATGAGGATCTTTACTTGAAATATAATAATTATGATTTTTTCTTTTCTAATGGAAAAGTATTATTTATACATTAATTGATGAAAAATAGATTTAAAATTTGCTTTAATTATTATTATTTATTTTTTTTTTGCAAAAAAATCAAATCTGTTCAAGTCATTTAAAATTCAAGAGGAATTAAAATATTGCATCTTAGTCGATTATATTATAATATCTAATATTAGTGGATTTTGAATTAATATGTAAATTGATAATCCACCAAAACTAAACGTAATGTAATTACTACATATAAATTAAAGACACATTTAAAATTAGACTGAACATTTTTTTTATAATTGAAGGTGAAATTACCCTTTTTATGTGCAGAAATTCTGTATGAAACTTGTCTCTTGGTACATATACATCTCTCTCAAATTATATATATTGAATCACCTATTTTAATTTCGGAAAATGTTCTAAACGCTATGATAAGGAAGTGACATTATGAAACAAATTATTATTACTTTTAATAAATGTTTTTTTGCTGGAAATTAAAGGAATTGCTGATATTAAGAAACGATTAACAGAAAATACTTTGTTTTATAAATTATACATCTTTGGCGAAAAATTGAAGAGTAATACATTTTATTTCTATTCGTCGTTTGATTTAATGAAACAAATGAAAGAAAAATAATAAAGTAGATGTACAATTTAAGATTTTTAAAAAAGTGAAAAAAGTTGCTTTTTTGTTATTAGTTTGAATTTAATTCTAAAAATATTGAATACCTTTCAAATAATTTTTTCGCAAAGAAATAATAACCTGATTCTTCACTAGAAGTTATATATATATATATATATATATATATATATATATATATATATATATAAAAATATGGATAAAAACGAGCACTAGCATTTCCAGCAAAAAAGCGTTATTTCTGCTAAATAAGTATTCCACTGTTATTAATTCAAGAGTGGCTGCATTTTATTTTTAAATTAAATTTAGAAACATCTGTGACATCAGCAAATACTGAGTGTACTAATTAAATAAAATAACAGTAGCTAAATAACAAGTTATAATAAGAGTATTCGTCTTTAAAATGTCCTGAAAAATTGAAACTCTGATTAACTTTCTTTGAAACTTCGTTCTGCGTCTTATAATACATATTTCTCTTCAATACACATTTTTCTTTCAATTTCAATACATTTTTTTTCAAACATTCAATTCTTCTGACTGCATAAAAATCTCATTTAGCGACATTCTAAAACATATAAAATGAAGTTATGCAATTTAATGTAAAAATCTCGCCAATTAACCACCGTTGAAAAGTGTTCAACTTAATTGGAATACTTTTAATGTAGTTTTCAATTCTTGGCCTTTATTCTGAGGCCCTAGTTTCAATTGGTATAACTAATTCTAGAGTCTTAAATTTGTGAGAAACTTGTTTCCCGGGAGATTTGAGACAGATTTTAGCATTTAACTATTTAAGAAATTATTTTTTTTCAACGACAAGTCTTTTAAATAGCTCAACTCGGAAAAAAAAAAGTAGAGAAAGGTTTTCAAAATGTGACCATTAGTTTAATTAATCGCTATTAAACATTTTATACGATGGTGGAAAGAGTTTTTATTTAATTTCAACTCTCTTGTCGCAAATGAATTTAGGCAGGACTTTTATTCCTGCCTAAACTCATTTATAAAAAGTCTAGGAAAAAAACTCACATCTTTTAGAAAAGTTTAGGGGTACTTTTTCTCACTTTTGGATGCAAAACATAAAAAAAGAAAATATTTCATTTAACTGCGGAAATATTTTTTTTTAAGTTTTCATTACGGGAGTCAGATTAGTACTCTTTTTCTTTTAAATGTAAAATCTGCATTCTTTGGGCATGTTGCAAGTTATTTGGAGAGATGTACCTTTTATTTAACATTTAACAACAACAAAAAAAGATTCGTACTGTTCAACAATTGTACCTAGAGAATGGTTCTAATTAACACATTTATATAAATCATGACGTTGTGATATTCGCCATTTTCTCTTTAATAACCTCGGGGATGTTTATTGATTTGAATTGTATGAAATTACAATTGCATCTGAAACCAAATGATATTTGATTAGGTAAATTAAATGAAGATAGTTGTGAAGTGAAGGGATACAGATATAATGGTATATAAATGATATGCAATTGAAAGAAAACGAGAGTAAATAGAGGATAAGGACTTGCAGTCAGAAAATTGTTATTCAGATAGAAATTTGTTTTCTGACAGAAAAATAGTTTTGTGTATTGAAGATAATTGCAATAAAATTATTGAGCTACGTAGCTGCATTCAAAGAGATTGTAAAAATAAGAACAATTAGCCTGGTAGGATAAATGTCTTTTTAAAATCATAAATTAATATTGAGAGTTAGGTTGAGATTCTAGAGAGACCGACTTAAGATATTCTACGGCAGGGGTATTAAACCTTTTACACGTTGGAGAATTCTTTGAGCTGACTGTTTTCTGGAAGGAAATTCTTGACCACAAAGAACTGAAAAAATAGGATATGAAAGCCTTATTCTACTCAATTTTACAAAATTATAACTGCATCATTATTTTATCACAACACAAATATCTCTATAGTAAATGGAAAAGTAGCTATTTTTTATTTTTCTAAAATGTATTCGTTCAATAATAAATAAAAGGAACAATATTTTAAATTATAATAAAGTAATAAAAAGAAAAAAACAATGACTTGATTGGATGGTGCTTTATTGCAAATAATTTTTTCGTCTGAAATAATTGTTCAAATCTGCAACCTAATGTCATTTTCAGCATCCAATCTGTTAGTGAATTTTGTTTTTATCGCAGATTACAAAGTGAAGGCTTTTTCGCATACTTAAGTTGGAACATATATTATAGACCTTTCACAATCCTTTTGGAAATCTTAGGATATTCTTCTCTAACGTCAATCCGAAATTGCATCACATCAACTACTTTAAAATTTAGTTTCAAATGACTGCCGGGTCGATAGATCAATTTGTGATACATCGACTGAACCTAAGAACGGAGACTAATGTGTGACCTAATGTGTCTCGATTAATGCATTTGAAGCACGTGACTTTCAGATTACTTAAGATTTTATTTCATCCATAAAATAAATATTTATATTTATTGTTCATGCAAACTGCCTTTAAGAATTCTATCTTTTATAAAAATTAAGAAATCTCTAACTTTTTTGCGCTTTGATTAAGTAAATAGTGATCACTTGAGGAACCCCTATCGAAGTTCTAATGAACCTAAGTTGAGTATCTCTGTTCTAGAGTAACAATGAGTAAAGAATCTTTTCTGTTCCTTCATATCTTCAAAAGGAGTTTAATAGTTTTTTGAAAAATGTGTTAGATTTAGGTAGTGCTCAAGAGCTGAATAATGACAGTCACATAAACTTATTTCGTGATAACTCGTGATAAACTTATTTCGTGATAGTTTTAATTATGGTATTTTACGTTATATTTATTCTTCAAATCGATAAATGGCTTTTGTAAATGTTCCAGATAAGTAGAAATATATTTCTTCATACGAAGGACATTTTACCAAACTGGGTCTATTTGATAGATATCACTAATAACTAATATGCGAAGATATACGCTGGTGTCCAAAAATTCACATAATTACTAATTATGTAAATAAGGAAAGAAATATGAGTCAGAATGATAAGAAACATGATATTTGAGTTTGAAATGATTATAAAATAAGGTAACAATGCGAAAGAACAATAATAATCATTTTTTTTAATCAAAGAAACAGTATGAAAAGAAAATTGGTCTTAAGAATAGTTCACACTTTAGTGAAATTCTAATAGAACAGAAACAAAAGATGACGCTGTATTTTTATAAAATGCTTGGTTAACTCTGATAGCCTTACTCGCAGCACAATAATTCCATATTTCTTACAAAATTCTTGTTAAGTTGCTAGCTCTAAGAGTTCCAAAGGTAAAGAAGAGAGATTTTCTGTTCTAGAACAGAGTTTGGTGGGTGCGGAAAAGTTACAAGTTGGCTCAAGAACCTGATTTGCACAAGTTAGATAAAATTGAGATCATATCAGAGAGCAGGTCAAAACATGTACTGGATATTTTTCTTTTCAAGGAACTCATCTATTTCTCTATCGCAGTGACAATGCATGTTATCATCCATAAATATGATATCAGGCCCAAAAATACCTCGAGATAGATGAACACAAGCTCAATAACATCATTTCTGTATTTTTTAGCAACCACAGTCCTCGTATACAAGCTATACAGGTATGTTCGATCATTCAACAGGATGATAGAACACACCATGACTCCCCTTTTAGAAAACGATAAATTTTCATGAAGTTTCCCGAATGAAAATGCATTCTCCGTTCTCGTTTATTATTAGCTGATGAGAATCAGTTTTCAAATTAAAACAAGATTCATCACTAAGCATCACATTGACCCACAGTCCCATACTCGAGTGTAAATAAGTGGGTTATGCGAAAATGTGAGATAAATGTAAATTGCCTGTCATCTGGCATAGAAACCAATATGACTGAATCTCGCGTGAACAGTATGTATGGAAACTTTCTTCTTTGTGGTGGTTGCTTACGCGCGTAACCCATTTCTATGGTACAAATGTTCTTCTCATCAAACTCAAGTATTGTCAGATATTGGTGATGATGAAAGATTCTGAATCTTGGCGGATAGGTACTGGTTGTCAGTTTACATTTGCTATACTATGAAACATCTGCCTCAGTCACGAGATCACACATTGAGACACATTCAGAATTCGATCCTATTAGGCCCGTGATCATCCGTAATCAAAACTTTCTAGATGTCTCACATTGGGCCATTACTCATTTTGTTAAATCTTAATAACATTCATTTGCGCATAAGCTACACGAAACCTATCTAAATTGCTTACACCAATTGAGCTAGCTTTTCCATGTCTGACGGGGCAGATGTTTTGTGTGGGAATACATCAACTGAAGTTATTAAGTAAAGAGAAAGTTTCACCTTAAGCAGATGATTCTCTATAATTTAATTCGAACAAATTCACTAATATTTACTCACATTTTTATACCAATTATGTTTAACAATTGGACGCAAAACTATATATATATATATATGAATATGTGCAAGGATAATTAATTTATAACTCAACCAAATTTCTACTTCACGTTTAATCTTACATGTACGAATTCGCATATGATGTTCAACAATTTTTATTTTCTCATCAAAGATCATCCAGCCTTAAAATTACTAATCATATTTCATTTCCTGTTATGGTCAAAGGTCGAACTATTTCAATCATCACCTACTAATCTTCTAATAGAAACGTAATAGAACAAATTAATTATAATTTTGTACTAAAAATCACAGATTGTTGAAATATTCCTATACCGAAAGTAATATGTAATCTGCTTACAAAATTGTCATCTGGTTTTAAATTGATATAATTTCTAAGATATTAATTAAACTTTTCCGTGTCCGTTTGGAGTAGTAAAAGCACATGTTCTAATTTCATTTTATATATTTCGCATAAGACTCCATTTGAACAAACATTCATTTCTAAGCTCAAAGTAATTGGAAGGAAACTACTGATTTCTTAATTTCCTATATCCCATGCCTCAAAATATTGACAAACCACTGGAGAGTCTATTGTTGTTATTTATAATATGCAGAATTCTCATCAATCGATTCAGAGCATATAGCAATGAGAAGAAATGAATCTCATATTTTAGGCCATCACATCATTCTGTGCAAATGTTTTCTTTTAAATAACGTTCTAAAAAAAAAAAAACAAGGACTGTTGTATCAAGTGTTTTACATGTGCGACCGATTTGCACTTGTACATATACATCAATAGAAAGTTCTAGTCCTGAACTTGGTATTCTCCAAATAACTGCTTGGAAAATTTTACGTAGGTGATTACTTCCGAAATTGCTGTACAAATAGTATGAACATCGATTACGATACGCTCCAACATATTTGGAGACACTAAGATTGCTATTAAATGTCTGCCGTGTAATGAAAAAAGGCATTTAAAAATATCTAATGGTTTGAAAATTTAAAAACTTCAATTTTTTTCAAAGTTTGTGCTCCTTCTCATATTTCTGATGTTTATTGAAATATTAAAAATTTAAAATCGATAATAATTTCGTAAGAAACCTGAACATGCAAAATTAAACTATTTCTAAATACAATTTTATGCATATCCTTAATTCAACGTTTGGTATTGTACATGACAAATAAGTAATTAAACTAAAAGAATCTTTTATTTTGCTTAAACTCGAATAAATTCTAGCAACGTGAATCATCAAAATATAGTTTACTAGATTTTTCTGAAACATATCTGGTATATACTAGAAGCCGAACCTGTTCTCTTAGTTCTATGAAATTTCGATTCCACAAATTAACATCTGTACAATTATTAATTTAAGAGGACTCGATCTCATTTCTCAAATTTAATAAGATTCAGATGACCTTTAATTACGCAAAATTCATGAGAGAATGCTAACATATATATCCCTGAAGCTAGACTGAGTAAATGTCTTTTAGTATGCAGAATTATCAAGCTAAAATTTATAGAACACTAGCTAAATCCTTTAGGGATTTATTAACTCCAGAATTGAATATTGCGTACGGAATACTTGAATTAATAAATAACTCCTACGAGTGTCAATGATGAGAAACATTTTCTGTATAATAATTCCCATAACACTCTGAATATTGAAATATACTGCATTAACCAGACTTAACTATGTTCGCTTGGTTTTTAGTTATTTATATCTCCATTTTAACCGTATACGATAAAAATAATATATGTTGAATTCAATTATAGGGTTTTGATTAATAACTAGAATAAATATAAGTTAATTTTGAAAGTAGAAATATTGCAAACTTGTACGAGGGGGTACTTCGAATCGCAATGTCTTGGAAAATTCGCTTCCTGTCCTTTCCTATTAGCAAAATAAAAAATTGGTGAAGTCCGTCATTTACTCCATTCCAAGGTTACTTTCTATAGAAATCACGGGAAAATGAAAGCATTGAAAATACTCTTTAGTTTTTAGTGGTATTTTGTGTGTAATGACTCCATATTTGTGTTTTTGTTTTGGTATTTCTCAAAATCACACCATGGCGTTTTCAAATCGTTTTAGCCAAATTCTTAGGCCTTCGTCTTATGATGAAGTAAAGGGAAAATTTCAAAAGTTGTCAGATGGTATTTTGTTAGATTTAAAGGCCTTTGTGAAACAAATAGCAGATTCAATTAATTAAATTTGTAGTGTCGATAAGTCTGAATTATAGCAGGAATGTAACTCTTTAAAAACATGAACATAGTGACCAAATTAGCTTTTTAATAGCAAAAGAGGAAGCTAACAAGTGATATAAAGAACTTTTCGATTTCGAAGATGTGAAAAGCATCAGGTAATGTCATAAAAAAAACTGCCTTGCATTAACGTGTCAAAAGAATCAAATGTTTTTGATCCATGTTCATTCTTAAGCTTTAGAATAGTTATACTCAATAATGTAAATATAATCTATATAATTTGGAACTTTGGTTAAATATTTTAATTATTTGCTTAGGTTTTTAAACGCATATCCATGTCTTATAGCTTTTCAAACTGAGATTTTTTGTATAAAATCACCGGAATTTTAAATAGTATAAATAATACAATGTATTAAGAAAATAAGTAAAATATTTGTTTATGATCTACATAAGAACCCTTTAATAATTTGAACTTAAATCACTATTGACATTTGTAAAAATAATAATTTATAAATGCCTTACCGATTGCTTTCTTGTAAAGCAGCAACTAACTTTTATTAATTGTATAATTTAACAACTTCTGAGAAATGTTAAAGTCAAGAAATGTGTCTAATTTTCCTCATCTACAACTGATTAAATTTAAATAGAATGAAATATAAAAAAACCACATCATCTTTTTAGAGTTACAATATCTCATTCTCCAGTTCGATACAATGTGTGTGTGTGTGATCTATGTTATCCTAAAAAGTACTTAGATTTTTTTGTACTTTCAACAGTAATAAAATAAAAATGCATTAACTTGTGGCATCCCTTTTGAACGTTGTTATCCTTATTATTATGCTATTAGACGGCATATTAGAGCAAGCTATTCTTACATACCGGCAGGTATGCAAATTGTGAAAATATGCTCACCAAGGAGTAAGTATTTATACACGTGCAACCATAAGAAGAACACAATAAAACACGAAAAGGAGTTTTCGTTTTGAAGATACCTCTAATATCCTCCACCAATTATCGAACAATAAATCCCTCCTGAACTTGTCCGTATGTCCTTCTCTCCATTGATTGTTGGGATTTACTTAGTTCAACCTGGTTGAGTAGAAAACATCTCGATCTTGTAGATTCATTGTTATAGATATGTAACTATTATCAGAATTGTTTGTGATCGTTTTCTGAATGGTCGAATCTTACTTGCATTCTTTCGAGTCTTATTTGCATGAGTTCTTTGACACTGGGTTACATACTAGCTGAATAACATTCTGATACAGGTTCTTTCACTCCGGTCGATTTGTTGTATTCTTCCTGGATCCGTCAGTAAGATCATACTCGGCTTTGGGCTTCGATTAAATAACGGTTAAATAACGACTTTCGATTAAATAACGAAAGTTATGATGATTTTATAATTAAGTACCTGGAATAAGATTTGATTGATGAGCCATCCTCCCAGGTGGTTGTTATCACTTTCCAAAATTGAGAGGACGAAATAGAGCTTCTATGAATTTTAAAAAAAAAATGTGTCTAAATTGAAATAAGTTTTCCGAAAGTTTATTGCAGCAGTTAAATTTATAAAACCTTTTAAATCAAAAGCGCTGTCAAACCTCGATACAAATAATTTGAAGGTTCTTGTGAAATGGTTCGAGGTGGTATCGAAATTTAGATGTTCATAACTGTAATTATTATTTTTTTTCATTTTCTTACTACAATAGTTGTGTTCAGTTTATTTCTAGGGAACACTGAACTCAATACATTATCAGAGAAATCAGTTTTATAATGTGTACAAATATGTAATTTACAAATATATCAAAAATGCATGAAAAATTGAATGTTTGTAAGTAAAAGAACGAAACAAATATTTTACTCATTTTTAGATAAAGTAGTTCCTACTGATTTTGAACAGAATATTTCCTTAAGACCGTTCGAAAGTAATGCGCCCAAAGAGAGAGTCCTTCAAGAATGTTATTGTTAAATCTCAAGACATTTCGGGCAGTTTGGAATGATTCTACTTCTTGTTGGTTTTTTAATTAATTCATCTCGGAATAATCTTCCTCATTGTATTCATCTTGATCAAAGCATCCAATACAGCCCTGATCTTTAAGTTACTCAGCTACAGTTAAATTATCACCATGTGAAAAAATTCCTCAAACTTGAGAATTGTTCGAAATTTAAAAATTGTTTTTATAGTGTCAACTAAAAACTTCTGAAAAAGGTTCAATTCATATAAATATTTGCTATATAGAAGATCGAAATGCAGAGGTTCGGCTGTATCTTATAATGCATTGATACTTACTCTAAGTTATTAGATATTTGAAAATAATATATATTAGTAAATTTGTTTCATGGGCTAAAGAAAGAAGACAGATTTACAAAATATAAAAACTGGCTTAAAGTGAAGGCTTCAAGTACGAAGCTTGGAAATTTTGTTTATAGAATGAAAAAAGGCATTGTCTAGTCTATTGAAAAAAATAAACATAATTGAATGCAGTCTTATTTTTGAAGCGATCTCTTGGGATAAACAGAAAAACAATTGAAAATAATGTTCTCTTTTTTATTTATTTCGAAGAACTCTGGAAAAATAAACCACTTGTCTGAAGACTAAAGGTAAGAAAGAAAATTCTTCGGAAATATCTGGCAGTTTTACGTTACAGTAGACGCAATACGATAGTATTATAATAAACACATAAGAATGATGTGTATTCCAATGCAAGATGCGTCTGAAATGTTTCAGTACCTAAAAATTGTGTTTCATTTTGATCGCTAAATGGAAGAATATTCTGTGAAAGAATTTATATTTACTAAACGTTTTAGTAAATTATAATAACTTCTTACTAAATAATAATAGTAGTTCAGTTAATTTCATGGAACATTCTTTTTAAAATAATCCATTTATTAGTGCTGTTAATGGATCTTTCAGGTTTATTGCATAATACAAAACTACTCTAATCAAAATTCATAAGGAATGGAAATATTAATAATCAATTCTGAAAAATAATTTTTAAGACCCTTATTTTAAATGTACTCAAATATACTACAAATGGTAACTTTTCAGTTATTAAAGGATATAGGTATTTAAAAAATTGAGATTTAAACATTATTATTGATAAAAAAAATATTTTTATTTGCAATTGATCTGTAGAAAGTTCATCGCCTAGATAAAACATTACTACGATGTCCTTCGCTTTCTCCATTGTATTAAGCAATTTTTCAAAAAATTTAATAAAATTTCTTTAGGAGCCGTTTCGTTTCATTCATCGTCATCTGTTTCCTTGTCATTCTTGTAAAAAACTTGATTCCGAAATTTCCTGATAATCATTAAGTAGGTATTTCGAACGTTATTTCAACAATTTTAGAACATTTTTTGAATCTTTATCTTCAAAGGCTAGGACTTTTAAACTTATATCAATTTCATAAATAACTTTCTCGACAGAATCATTGAAACCACAAAAATCATTTGCATTCTTCAGAAAAGATTTTGCCGGGCTTATCTCATGCACTTAACTTAAACCTATTTCCTTGAATTGAGTTTGTATTCTGTTGCTTGTTTAATATAATTTTAATTCTCGAAATTTTTCCAGTGCGATTAGCTTATTTCCGGTTTTAGTGTTACTTAGGTGAGCAAATGCTCCCCTCAAAAAATATGCTTCGAATGTAGAAAAAAATTCCTTGACCCATTGGTTGGAGCAGAAGTAGCATAGCAATTCAAAATCAAACACATAACTTTATTAGAATGTAACAACGATAATGGACTTCAATAAATGTAAGCTATGTAATTCAAACAAAGAAACTGGTTTAATGCGTGAGCAATGTACTCAAACTAATATATTCTGAATATTTGATTTTAGCTGTAACTTTTTAGTTTTGTAGCTATGCATGCATATTTGTGAGGACAATCACAAATATTTTCTTAATTCTTACCGATAAAATGGAAAATAAAAACACTTCGAAAATTCCCAGTCCACAAAATTGTTACTCTAAAATTTCGGGATCGCAGCCTAAGTCAACTTTGCGGCAAATTCAGAGAATATTTAACAGAACACAATTATTTTATTATTATTTTAATGAAGTCACAAACGTAGCTACGATAATTGTATTTACCTACGTAAATGAAATTCTATCCATGAAATGTATTCGTTATTTGCAAAACAGGAGTATTAAAAAGTAAAGAAAATTCTGCGAAAGAAAAAAACTGCACTATCTTTGCAATTGCGTTTAGGAAGTTTATTCCTACTCAAATGCCAGAAAATGTTTTCGAAACTGTCTCTTCATAATGTGAAGTGCACATTAAAAGAGTACTTCATATTAAATGGTGTAATTCGGAATAGAACACCGGTGCTCTAATGTTTAACCACATTTTTCGTAAGGAGTGTCTTTAAAAGGAAGAGAATTTCTAAATGCAAGACTATTATAAGTTCATATCTAACTGAAGAGTTCATATTATGGTTCTTTATTTTATAAGAATTGCGCGTTAACAAACCAAAAGAAGAATTTAAGAGCGATAAAACTAACGTTGAGAAAGTCGTAACAAACCACTATTTGCATCAATTTCTTTATCTTATGATTACGGCTTATTACGTCTATAACAGTTCACTTAAATGAAAAATGGAATCTCGAAGACTCTTTTATGAAGAACTGAAAGACATTTCTTAGTATAAGATTGAACGCATTATGGACAAAGGGGGAAACTCATTATAAGAACAAAATGCTTAAAATGATTAAGGAAGACGAAAATAAAATTTCGTTAATTTTTTTATTTTGAATGTTCTTTTATTCCTTATTCTACGAGTGTGGTTCAAAAGTACTTGTATTGGAAGACAGATGGTATCCATAAGGTAAGTTTTTGTTATTACTGGATGTTGCCAATTGTTAAACGGATCCAAAACAAGTTTGACACTTATTCATCAGTTTTTATTTAGTAGTCATTTGATGCCAAATCAAAATTGTATTGCTGCCACGTGCAGTTGTTGATACCATTTTGCGTCACGTTGCCATCATCGGTGAGATTTAGGAGTATCTACCGGAATCCAAGAGAAAGTAAAATCCTTGAGTTGATTCCAGTGAACCTTTTACAAAAAAATTGATGGCCTCTTCGACCGGACAAATTATTACGAGGAATTTTTGAGAGGCGAAATGCGTCATTATTACGAATGCTAGATAATGAGACTTAGAAAATTGTCAGTGAGTTATGATACTTTCAAAAATAAAACCATTTTCGATGTTACGAACATCATTTCTTGGAATGGCTAAGAACTGATTGAGGAGCCCAGGTAAGGAAATATAACCACTACAATAGATAATAAATTTAAGTAGTGGTAAGCTATTAAAGAAAGTATTGATGGAAATAAAGGGCTGTTTATGTGTGTGAGAGACATGTCTTGTGTTTTTGAGCTACGGTCAAATAGAGGAAGGAAACCTGAATTGAAAGATCTTTGATTCTTAACTTCCTAAGCATCTCATCACGAGGGTTTGATCTGCGGCAGATGTAACATGCATCAGACCCAATGCACAATAGGTCTTTATTGAAATCAGGATTGGAAACCATGATATGACTAAAACAATGGAGTATCTGAGCACTCGACTCTATAAGTCAAGGAGGTTCGAAAAGTATTTGTATTAGAAAATAAAAGATAAAATATTAAGGCGATTTGATTAAGACGCCTTTATCGCCAAAAATGACATGACCGACGCCAAACGGAATATTTTTTTTTATATGTATTCCGTGCATTGCTACCAATTAAGTTTACTTGGCGGGATTTGCGCGTGCGAAAAGGAAATAATTAAATATTGAGGCGCAAATGGAGGATTGGCAAGAGCGGGATTTTGAAAAATACTAAATTTCGACTTCTTACGGAGTAGCGCGCACCTAAGACAATCCGCTGAGTAGGATGCATTGTAGGTTTATCATATATAATGTAAATGTTGAGCCCCGAAATTCCTACATTTAGAGATTAATCACCAAATATCTTCCACCGCCAAGTCGAAGCATTTCAATGACCTTGCATTGTGAATTTTAAATAGCTATACTATGGTAACCCCCAGCTGATTTCTGTCCGTTTTGCTCAGCAAACGATAATTTTTTATAGTTGTGGAACATAGGCGTAAGTTTTAAATTTATGAGAAAGTATTTTATTATTAATAATGATTGATAAATTACGCAATCTTACGAAGATATTGAACTTGGCTTTTAACAAATAAATAATAACGGTATGTTATTGATAAAAAAAATAAGTAGCTATCAAAATATTTATTTCGATGTACGCAATAATTGTTACCTAATGTTTATGCAAAAGGTTTTTTTTCTGTATTTTGTTTATTTTTAGTTTTTGGTTTCTAGAAAATAAATGTTTTTGATTTTTTAAAATAGCCTTATATTTTATCGTTATCAGAATACAGAATTATTTTTAATGCTATGAATTTTTAAGAGCTAACTATTCTGTCTTATTCAATTGCAGTTCCAGATATGCTGCTAGCGTAATAGAGTTATCTCTTTGCAAAAAGGATAACGTAATACGGGTGACTTTTTGCTAAAAAATTTTACTATACTTTATTTTTTTGTTAGTATTTTTTGTTGAATTTTTAAATAATTTGATATTTAAAATTTAATTTCGGTTATATTTTTTATCTAGAGAAGTATTTCATTGTAGGTTAATACAAATTGATTTTTCATATTTACTTTTCAGTTATAATTTTTAATAATGGATGTTGAATATATTTGGATAGATGGAATACCTACTCCTTTCAAAGTTTTTAAAATTCTTGGCAACGAAGCATGTTTATTTTCATCTCTATCTTTGCTGGTGCTTGGTGACATATCGATGGCGTATAAAATGAGAAATATTGTTTCTCACGTGTTTAACAACTGGGATCAGTTTAAATGCTGCATTCAAATGCTATCTGGCGCCTCTATTAATACTAAAGATTTATATTTTACCGAAATGTGTAAACCAAACACGTATGGATCTATTTGCAAAATTATAGCGGCGGCAGAGCTATTTCCCTATCAGTTCGAAGTGTATCAAGGTGGCTGCCTTATAGCTTCTGTTGGGGAAACAGTTCAGGGGAAAAAAGATTACGTTTTATGGGAAACTGTAATAGTGGTCATTTTGATGTTTATATTTAAATAGTTGGATTAACAAATAGAAGTAAAGTTAATCCTGGTTATGATAATGTGAAACAAAATGAAGAAAATGAGTCATTTTTAGAGTTTCAGCCTCAAGAAAATGTGTCTGTGTTAGTTTCAAAGACTCAATCAATATCTAACATTGATTTTTCAAGTTCAAGTTAATCAATTATTAATGATGTAATATCTCTTCAACTAAATAAAGGTAAAAAAGGAAGAAAAAGATTCACAATTTCAATTAGATATAAACAAGTAAGACAAGCTGCTATAAAATATACTCAAAATCATCCTGAAGAACATAGAGCAGCTGCTTCAAAATATACTAAAAGCCATCCTGAAGTACATAGAGCAGCTGTAAGAAAATACTTTTCTAATAACCCCCACGTGAATCAGGCAGCTGTAATTAAACACAATGAAAAAAGATCAAAAGTTAAATTAGCGCCATGGACTTCCAAAAATTTGTCTGGTTTTAAATATGAAATATATATTGACTATTCAAATGATAAAATTGTCAGTATCGGAAAACGTTTGCCCTGTTCAAGATGCCGTGCTTTAAAATGGATCGAAGAACCTCCAGGAATATGCTGCAGTGGTGGTCAAGTCCAGCTTCCTGCTATTAGATCCTACCCTGAAACTTTGCTTGGTCTTCTTAGCCATAAGGATCAGCTTTCAGAACATTTTCTTTCTACAATTCGTAAGTATAATGGATGTTTTCAGATGACGTCATTTGGAGCAAAAGAATTGAAGGAAGGAAATTTTATGCCGACATTTAAAGTCCAGGGGCAGGTATACCACAGGATAGGTAGCCTTTTGGCTGAGCCTCCTCAACAACCTTTTCTTCAGCTTTACTTTTTCTGTGATGATGAACGTGAAAAACACATTCATTGTGGTATTTTACCAGGTGTTAAGCCAGAATTAGCCAATTACAAAAGACGCTACATGAACATAACAGGTATATTCACGATTTCAAAGCTGCTGTTGATTCAGTTCCTAAAGACCAAAAGGAGTTCAAGGTTATAATTAATGCCGATAAAAAAAAAACCATCTGGAGAACACAAAGGTCGTTTCAATGCTCCAATTTTCTTGATATTTTATGTATAGGTTCCAAAATATAATATTATCGTCTGCCCAGCGAAGTGGGCGGGTATCAGCTAGTATATATATATATATATATATATATATGTGTGTGTATACATACATACATGGAATGACGGTGTTCTAGTTCTAGTTTAAATAAATGTTTTTCTTCAACTGGAGCTGGCAATATTAAACTTCTGTGGGTTCTTTTGCCGAGAATAGCCCCTTACTATTGAATTGATTAGAAATAATATGTTCAGTTAATACAAACTGAACAGCAAAAGCTTACAAAAAGTGACTGCTTGGTTTACTGTCAAAATGTGTTATAATACGCATCCTCATGTCGCAAAATATTGTACTGATTTTCTAGAGTGAATGATATCAGAGATTTTGGATCCTTGTCCTTGTAATCCCGATTTGTCATCTTGTAAGTTTCATGTTTTCTGATGTTTGAAAAAACATTGAATAGATTCCAGCTTGCAGATAAGAAAGAGGTCCATGCAATGAATTTGATTGTTTGTTATCGTTGCACTTAGAAGCATAAAAGAACTGTCAGAACGGTTCTTGAACTTTTGAGCCTCAGTTGAGTGACGAGGACCACACCTGAGATGGCACCTCCAATTATGAACTTCTACATCACGCCAATGAGAGATCTTGCGGCTTCGGCATACGTAATGTGAATAATCAGCTTCGCTACACGGTGAGTCTTTAGTGGCATCAGGTTTTGAACCCACGATTCGACGGAAACAATGCTCGCCGCTTGTTCGTGCCATAGTTGACATTACATGACTCTTCATTTTCAACAAATATCTCAGGTACCTTTATCCTTATTGATCAAGAAAATTCATCGAAACAAATTGTTAATTTTAATTAACAAATATCAAAATGTTTATCAGGGAATAAAAATAACTTTCCTCACATACAACGTTCAAAATGCAATACACAAAAACAATATTTTAAGTTGAAAACGTTTTATTTATTGTCATTTTCAAGGTATCGTCTTTTAACTCGATTTATATTATTACTTTTTGATCAATATATCTAAGGGATTTCAAATCTGTTATATAAATTTAAAAAGGCTTTGAAAAAATAAGCAATGAAGTACTCATTTAAAATGCCTACATGTCCATAAACTTTACTTTACAACAAACAATATGTGAATATTTTATATGTGTAAAAATTTAATAAGTAACCCTTTTCTGATTAATGTGGTTAGGATACATATATAATTCGAATTAACATTTTGATATTTTTTCTCTTAATACATTAATTATTCCATGCGGTTCCGATTCATTTTTTATGATAAATATTTTACGAGACATAGATCTTTATTGCAAATTGGTCTGAAGAAATTATTTAAAGCTTCATTAAAATGTTTCTAAAATTCAACATAGTCTATCAGATAACTTAAAAAACGTATAGTTACTAAAGAAGTTTTGTTTATTTTTGTCAGTTAAACTTAGTTCAGTTTTATTACTTATTTTTAGTTACTATAAAAATACGTTTGAAGTCCGTATCTTCTTTTACTTTTTGTCTCCTGCCCTCTGCAGAATTTTCTGTTATGTGTTTTTAAATTTTGAATAGTTAAAAGTAAAATGATTGCATTTCATGGGCAACATATGCATAGTAAAGTATTTAAAATTTTGAGATTTTATTTAATTTTTTAGATGTCGGTACTTAACTCTTTTTCTCCAATGAGTTATATAGTACAAAGAGATTAGGATCACTATCCAATTATGAAAATAGGGTATGTATATTAATTTTAATCATAAACATTAACAATGCTAAATGTTTTACAAATGTTTGCAAATGCGTTGTTAGTTTTAAAGATATATCTCTTTAAAGGCAATTAATAAGTTTTTTTGTATTAAATTCAAAAATAATATTATTCTTATCTCTCAATCTAAATTGAAACTCCACTTCCCGAATTATTTAAACATATATTTTTATCGAAGCTTAAGAAAACTTTTAAACTTTTAAAAAATGCATTTATGTTCTGTGTCAATATAGAGAGTGGTGAAGCAGAGTTTCGTAGAGGCAATGTTTTCATGTGTTACTGTTCTGAAGTTTTTAACGGAATATTAAAGAAATTTGAAAGTCAATTTTTTTTTTTATCATCGTATGAATACTCTGAGTGTTATATTTATATGTATTAACTTATTAGTTAATTAATTAATTCAATAGCTAAGTAAATAATTTAATAGTTTATTAAATTATTAGGTAATTTATTTATTAGTTAATTACAAGTTTAATATTGTTCATTTCTCGATATTTTGTCGTTTACTTTAATTCTTATATTTAATTGAGTAATTTAATAATAATTATAAAATAGCGAGCCTTGAGGGGCTAAATATGATCTTTGCAAAACTTTGCATGACACTTTTTTTACATTTTTTTACATGCTTGTTAAGTTTGTTAAGAGAGGATTTCTATTATATTTCAAGAATCGTATTAAAATTATTTTTTGAATCATTTTTGTCACATCTTGGCGTTTTGTCATGCTAACAAAAAGCGTTCACTTGGGTTCTTGGTGATTGTAACCCAAGGTGATTGTAATTGAGTATTATTACTATATGAAACGCATTAATATGAATTAAATTACATGAAATAAACCCTTATGTTTTAATCACATTTTTGCGTCAATTTTAATCAGTTTAAATCACGTAGAATTCATACAGCTATCTTTTTTGTAATTCAGGAATTAATGTTGTAATTAAATGGTAATAAATGATTATAATATAGTAAATTCACTTTTAAAAAGTTTTCTTTTATTTTAAATGGTATGTAATGATGTCAATGATTTGTTTGATTTTATAGTAATTTTTTAAGTTGTTTGTGATGGAAGAAAAAATAAATAGTTTTTCTTTTCTATCAATTGTACCTGTACATTAGTGTACGTCTCTGCAGGTTAAAGAAAACGATGCATTCAAACTTACGAGGTTCAGGCATCAGAAAATTTCAGGAAATGCGCATTTCCCGCTATGTTTGCTTTTTTCTTAAAACACTATTTGGAATACTATGTTCAATTATGAATTGTGTCTTTAAAGTTCTTTTTAGTCATTTAATATTTTTTTTCGATACAATATTTTGTCTTAATTTTTAATGAATAAAAGTTCTGATGAACGTAATAAATAAAAACATTATTTAAGAGCAAGACTTCACAACGTGGAAAATCACGTTTCTATTATTTGTTATATGAAGTGTTTTAGAACATTATCAAACCACATTTAAAATTCTTTTACCTCGAGATTAATTTTACTTGTATGAAAAAATGCAATCGTCCAGTTTTTTGTTATATATATTACCTAAACGGGAAATAAATAACGATGTATATGTGTTCATACATTGATTTAAAATTAATATTATTTTTAACGTTAATCATATTTATTCTTAGTAATGGAAATGTAAGTTTTTATTAGTTTCATTTGTAGGTACTTAGTGAATGAAAATAAAAGTATTTTTGAAAGGTTACACAAAACACACATGAGATTCTAGAAAAAATAATGGTTTGTAAAAGTAATTCTTTTAAAAGTAATTTTTTTTTTCAAATTAATGTTATTTGAATTTTTATATCATTAATACTATTGAATGCATCACAAAAACATAAAAGTCGAATAAAATTTAATTATTATTGTAAATTGGTTAGTATAATGATATATAAGTTTAAGTAAAATATCAAAGAACATTTTAACTTACAATTAGGGGTATTATATAAAAACTATAATTCAGTATTCTTGCACTTACAAAATTAAACTGAAATAAAATAGATTCGAAAACCAGCAAAATTTATTACATTTTTACATATTAATACTATTCTTTTAATTAATAATCTTTTTAACTATTTTTCTTATAAGAAATTAGGTTTCGACTTTCATGTCATAGAGTCGTATTTCTTACTCTAATTTCAGAATCAAAGAAAATTTAAATGCTTTTGTAATTTCTTTTGTTTCTGTTATACAACATGTTAATAAATGATAAGTTCAATAGTTAATTTGGGCATTTTTGCAAATGTGACATGATATGCAAATTTCAAATGTGTGTATTTAAAATGTAGCGGGAGACACTTTCTATTTTGATTGCAATTTTAAAAATTAATATAAATTTTACTAAGATCTACACATTTTTGTGAAAGTTCAATTATGTATATGTTAATAAATTTTTAGACCACGTTAGAAAAGTAGAATATTATGAGTCACATAAGGATATTTATAGTACACACGTTTTGGTATTTTATAACTGCATTACCTGAAAAGTAAAGTCGCTGACTTTGATTCTGTTATCCATGATTAATTTGAAGAAGCCGCTGTGTAAAGAGATATCTGTAGACGAGGTTAAGGAAAAATCTCAAAGAGAATTAGCTAACTTAATGAATAATTTCAAAACTTCCATTCAGAATGTCACAATTAGAAAAGAGGTTTCAAACTAAATAAAACTGTATGGAAGTAAAAAGGAATTGACAGAGTGAGAAGACCAACAAGTTTTTCGAATCGACTGTATTATATCTTTCAATTGGTAAGATTTCGAAAAGTTTAAGTCAAGTCACATCACAAGTTACAGTTTCGAAATGTCCTTAAATCAAATATTAATACAAAATTTATAATAGAAGAACACAGAATTACGTGAAACATATCGAGATGAAAGTCTGAAATAGGCTAAAAATTTCATGTCATGGATCAATGTGAGAAAGAAAATTGTATTTTCTTCCCTTGCAAAACATTTTGGGTACATTTTGTCACAAAATTATACTATTAAACAGGTTTCATCGTCCAATGAATTGGAAGTTGCCATAGTTAAAGAATGGCATAATGTTTCTTAAACTTACTTAACCACCATTTCCTTTCAATGAAAAGCAAAATGTTTGAGATTATCATCAAAAATGGACCAATATCATATTAATTTTTATTAGCCTCCCAAGAGGGTATTGTTTTAGCTGGAGCGTTTTTGCGTACCAGATCACTTTTCAATTTTTCATCGTTTGCTTCAATTTTAATTACATTTAGCTTAAATATTTTCAATTTAGTAATTTATCGTTTGTTTTAATTTTAATTACTTGTAGCTGATATAATATTCAATTTAATAGTTTATCGTTGATTTTAATTTTAATATTGGAAAAGTTTACTATTTCTCATTTCTCGATATTTCATTGTTTACTTTAATTAATATATTTAATTAAGTAATTTATTAATAATTATAAAAATGCACATCTTGGGTGGCTAAATCTGTTCTTTGCAGAACTTTGCGTAGAATTTTAAATAAAGTTGTGTTGAATGTTTAATTTCATTTTTATTTCCTTAATTTTTAGCAAGTGGTTTTATAATTTTTAACAGTGATTTTTCCTTTATTTCTGAATGTCTTGTTAACTTAATCAATTCTTACAATATTCATAGTTATTGAAATTTAATTATAATGAATGTGTTATAATATGACATTTCATTTAATTAAATTATACCTGAAACCTTCATTTATTACAAAATTTTGAAAATGAAATTTGTCTTATTATTTCATTACGAGCTGCATATATCGTTATACCAATTACAATCTATCCCTAAGAAATAAACAGAATACAGAGAGAAGATTTTATATAATTATACTCATAAAATTCAATAACTGGGGATGCAGTAAAATCAGTCTATATGCAAAAAAGACAAAAGGAAGTTGGTTTTCAAAGGAATGTGAAATCGTACTATGTAAAGTCATCTGTCCTTCAGATTTGTTTGAACTAAAGAAGTTATTAAGAAGGATTTCAATTAATGATTTTAATTTATATAAAATTAAATTAAAATTTTTAATTTCCTTTTAAGTTTTAAAATGAATTTTTCTTTGTATGTATTATTTAAACAAACTGTAATCGAATAAGAATATTAAAATATGTTTAATGCAGTTTCATGACAAACCCTGAAATTGAAATTTATAAAATCCCATTTTATTTCACTATCTTAAAAAAATTTAAATTTAGTTAATTTATTTCCTATTTCTGCATCATTCATCAAAATTTAAATGCAATGCAGTTGCATTTTCATATGGTATTCGAACACGTTGAAAAATTCAGTTTGAAAAACAACAACATTTTTATTTAATAAAGGTTTATATAATCGAAAGCATTTTTCTCTTTTCCAAACACATATTTATTCGCCAACGCTTTTAAACACTACGATTAAAATTAAAAGAAGCCAAAACAGCCAAAAAATACCTTAAGTCAGCTTTTAAATGTCCTTTTAAAACTAACGTACCGATATATGTGTATATATAAATGTCTGTGTGTGTCGTCAAAAACATCAAAACAATAATTTACAAAATATTACATCATGAAGAAATTAAACATATCAATCATAAATTCATATATTAATGTCTTAAAACTACATATTTAAAGAAATCAATGAAAATTTTTTTAGTTAAATTAATATAACTCATATAAAATGTTTTAAGTAATAAAACATACTAAAATTCAATTTAAAAACAAAAACAAACATATGTTAATTAGCTGCAAAAATAAGAGAATGCCAAATAAAAGAAAAGCAAAATTTCGAATCCTGTAAATAATGTAATTAATACAATTCCAGATTTTGGAATGAATTAATGGGTATTTATAAACCATCAAACCATTAAACTACTGATCAAACCATCAAAATTCAGGGAATTACAATATAATTAAAAATGGTACCAAGCTATATATTAGCAAATTCAGAAAATCAACCTTAGAAAAGAGAAGAAATAAACACAGTACCAATGTAATAAAGTTCAAATTAACAGCACATGGCAAAAATATAGATAAATAAATATCTACCAAACTATAAAATCAGAAAATGTAAGACATATGAATTAAACAGAAGTATCTAAAGAACTGCTTAATTTAACTAAAAAAAAAATCACAAAAAAAAAATTAAAATTATCAAAGGCATGCCATATAAATAGTATTCAAACTTTATAAGGACGACTACTATCAGTTGAATTTAATAATTATAAAACCAAATAAATCATTCCAACAAAATGAAAAGAAAAAAGAAACAATCATTACTATAACGAAAATGTTTTAAAAATATGTAAAACATTTATATTAAGCCTACCACTACACTACATGAAAGAATTCAACGCCAAAGTAAACACTGATTGAATGATTTAAAAGAAACCGTGAGAAGAGTGAATGTTAATTTTTTTTTTCAAATAAGATTAATAACCAAAAATTAAATATTCAAGAAACAATATCAAACATACATAAAAGTCAAAGTTATCAATAAATAGGAAAAGATAAAATCTATAAGATTCAAAATTAGCTCATTTTCAAAAGG
Organism: Nephila pilipes; assembly: GCA_019974015.1. Taxonomy (NCBI): domain Eukaryota; kingdom Metazoa; phylum Arthropoda; class Arachnida; order Araneae; family Nephilidae; genus Nephila; species Nephila pilipes. The sequence continues at coordinate 32,719 of BMAW01033441.1, read as the reverse complement.
ATTTATGATTCATTAACTAGATTCAAAAACAATTTATTAAATAAACATTTAATATTGATAGAAATTAAATTTAAAAAAAACAGAAACAAAATATTCACGTTCAAACAAAAACAAAATGTTACGTGAGGAAATATGGAATCAAAATACATTAGAAGTATTAACTAAAAAAGTCATATTTATAAAATTTATATTTTAATTTTCTTCTTAAACAATTAATAGAATATTCAGTTTTTGCACATGTAAAGCAGAAACTGAAATTATTCATGTTACTGTGAAAATTAATAGGTAAATTAAGAAATTGATATTTTCATTAAATAATTACATAGAATATCTCTAAAAATAATTATAATTTAATTACTATCAAAAGAAGGCACTATATTACTATAGAAACAGTAGTTATCTACCTAATCACAAATTATCTGCTAATAATTACAGCATTATTACCTATTTCTAATATAACATCTAAGAAATATATCTAAAATACAAATACATATATGCTTGTATATTCATATACACATCTTGTACATTCATGTAATCTTAAACTAATTACATTAAATAAGAGTCAGCATGAAATTACCAGGATAATGAGGAGAGCGTTTTTTTTTGTTCATGGTTGTAATTTCGAAAACAATTTCAATTTCCTGAATAGTTTGATTTGATTAAAATTGCTTTGATTCTATACACAATACATACTATTTTAATAATATAATAAAACAAGAAAAAATACTTTCTCTAATTCAAATTTTTCCAAGAAATTTAACTGTTTTCTTTTAAAATCTTTAAAAGCAAATTAGAGATTTGCCTGAAGGTGTCTTCTTAGTAGTGGATTAGTCCACTTTTATTTGTATTTTTTTAAATTGAATATATTGATAATGATTCTTATATTCCTTATCGTTACATAGATGATTTGATTATTTTGGTAACAATAATGAGTTTAAAAAAGAAATGTTAGATTTCCCCCTTAATTACCTTAACTTATTAACTTGTAATTTTAGGGAAGTTGTATTTTTCGATTAAGTTAACGGATATTTGATAAAAAAAATTGATTAGCAATATTTATGGTTAAAGAGAGGAGTTTAAATTCTGTGTAATTAAAATTTCTTTTTGTGTGGAGAAGCTATTTATATATTCCTATTTTAGTGGATATTGTATTAAATTTTGTTACAAGTTGGTAACAATTTATTAACATCCATGCATAAGTTTAGCAGTATTAAAATTTTTTTCTATCGTTCTTAGGAGCATGATTATCTCATACGTTTCTTAATCGCATATAAACGTCATATATATATTGAAAAGTTAGGCGAATTGTGATCTCTTTTTAAATCCACATTACAACATTAGGTCCTCAAAGTCAGCTTGTTAGCTGTCTAGCTGTGAAGATTTCAATGACTGTTACGATTTTTTTAATCCTTCTGTGGATCATTTTACTCTTTAAAAATTTAAATATTTTATATAACTAAACCAACGACTTGTATCTTTTTTACTTTATTGTAGGGATTTTTTACATTTCAAGTATTCAATATGAACCTTTACACATTTCGGCTTTTGAAGTTTGCATTACTTATCTACTCACTTGATTGAATTGCCTTTTTTTTTGAGTTTTTTATGCGACGACTTGCAGATAGTTTCATTACTTAATGATAAGCTACTATTTTTCCAATATTTAAGTATAATAACTCCTTATTCTTTAATTTTTTTACTAATGCTTCTGTTTTACTTCACACACACACAAACACACACAAACACACACACACACACACATATATATATATATATATGTATGTGTGTGTGTGTGTGTGTGTGTGTCAGAAGATACTATTAATTGGAGTAGAATGGAGAACAGTCAATTATAAGAAGCTGTAATCATTACTTTTTAGGAAAACAAAATACCTTTACCATTTTCCTGAATTTTAAATTATATTCTCTATTATAAGGCTTCTTATTCTTTCTTAAAAGTTAAAAAAGTAATTAGCCATATTTATAAACAATCTTATAATATTTGTGCAACTGAAGATAAAGGCATTCAAACAAAGTGCAATACATTATACCAAAGCCAAATTTATTTGATCAAAATTCATTCAAACTAAATACAACTTCTAAGCACTGGACCTTTTATAGCATATTTTAAAACGATAAATTCTCATAATGTGTCTTCGTGTTATAGAAAAGTGTTGAGTAAAGCAATCTGTATTTGTTTATTTCGTGCATTTCGTAATGCAAAAATCCCTCAAGGGACATAATTTCTTAGGTAAATCATAAGAAAAACACGTTTATAATGTTGTGATTACCCCCAATAATGTTATTGGAATGTCATCTTTATAAATGGATGTTAAACATCTTTTTACATTAAATATTTGAATTTCTTTTTTGACTTCTTAGCAAACGCATCTCGAAGATTGGAAGTAATGCAATAAAAACGGCTAGAAGGAAACTGTTAGACATTTATTATTTCTTCGAAAAAAAGCTTAAATGCACAATTTAAAAACTCTTTATTGAGAAATTTCTAAAAATAGGGATATTAACGTAGTTAATGGTTCACATTTATAGAAAATTTGAATGGCTTATAAAAAGCAAAACTAAATAATTTCACGTAATTATTTTTTTCCATCGCTTTTACTTCTCCATTTTGCGTTGTGAGATGCTTTTACATGAAAATATTACAGAGCATTACGGTTTAAGCGACTTAAATTAAGAAGAAACGGTAAATTACTTAAAAATCACTGTGAGTGTGAAACAAAATTTGGAAAAATAAAACAATATTTTGAACACTAAGATTTTAGTTTGCTGCTTCTTTAACCTCTTATTATTACTAATAAAATGGTTTAAAAATTATTCTACTTTAACGTAGATCATTTCAAATGTGAAACATCTCAGTAATGTCTAATTTAGTACGTAGGATCTGATATTAAATGAGACATTAATAAATTAAATTCTAAGAATATCTTTTTTAAATTAGAATTATATACTTAAAGCAAAGAAACATAATAACTGAGAATGGGTTATTTCATACTGCAACTGAAATTTTGTTGTACATATAGAGTTCCGCAACTGAAATTTTTAAATATAAATTACTTCTAGAATTCCTTTACTCTTGCAAAATTTTGCTTATCATCAGTGACATACAACTACGAAACAATGTAAGCAATAAATTATTGATCTTAATTTCAGCATAAGAAATTATTTTATTTCAAATTACACCAAAAATACATTTTGATAATTATTTATAGAAAAATAATAATTTTCATTTCAAAATTTATTTTCAAAAATTTCGAGGTATTTTTTCGCTGGGGCTTTTGATATGATGTCAGAATTTCTTAGTCATGTTTTCATTTTCTTTCAGAAATTACCCATTTTTATATTATCAATTAAAAATATATTTCTGTTATAAGAATGAGAATTAAATTTAAACTAGCCAAACAGTAATTAAAAATTTAATTGATTGGATTTATCAGGAAAAATGCTTATTGTATTGTTCTGCATTACTTTCTTTACAATCGTTTTTCATATATTAGAGCTAAATTTCCCATATTTTCGATAGAATATAATGAAAAAGTATTTCTCTCCATATATTTTAGTTTCAATCTTTCAGGTTTATTCAAAATTTATTAATCTGCTTAAAGATAAATAAAATAAAATATTTATTTGTGCTTCTCTTGTGTGTTTCTATCTTCATTTAAATTACACTGAACTGTAAACTCTCTTAATTACTTTTAATTCTGTTATTCTCTTAAAATTGACGATATTTATCATTTCGCCATTGGGCGGAATATATATGGACAAAATAAATATTGCATTAAATATTGCTAAGACTTGTATATAAAAGAAAAGAAAAATACTAATGAAAATTGAGTATATTAATCCATTAAAAGTCTTAAGGGGAAAAGATACTCTTCAAATAATTTTTTATTTGATATTTTTATTTGAAAAGGTTTATATAATTATATTCGAACACATATTATACATATAATTCAAGAAAACAAAAACTTTATTGTCAATTAATCAATTATTTAAAATTTAAATTTTTCAAAATTATTTCACGGAAAAAAAAAATTCACCTTACAATTTTGAACAAGTAATTAGTGGTACTCATTTTATTTAGAATTTAGTAATTTTTTTTAATAAACAATACGGATAAAAATTGTTCTAAAGCATTCAAACGATTTATTGTGGATTCAGAAAATAACTAGCTATTTATCTAAATCCTGATTTCATGAACAGAATCTTCGAACATATGGAAAAACAACCCTAAATAATTTTAAAAATTTATATTAATCATACAGAAATGTCTTAAGTACTTTAAATATATTACTTACAGGAAAAATAAAAAGCAGATATTAGTCAGCTGAAAACTTTCGAAAACAAAAAAATAGTACTTCGAAATGTTTAAGAAAATTTAAGTACTTTGCTAAGTAATGTAGATAGAGTTACAAATTTTGCTATATATATTTAAAAAAAAATGCATTATATATATATATATATATATATATATATATGCAGTCACTCTACCACTGTGAGAACGAGTCGGCCATTATGGCAAAACATGCAAGCTGAAGTCAACCATTGTCTTTCTACTACGGCTATTTAAGATACACTGGAAAGCAAGCAGGGAAATAGGAGAATCGACGAGAAAGCCGCTAAGTTCTCTTCTCTATTTCTGGCTTTCTTCCTCGGAATTAAAGTTTTAAATGTTTTTTAATAAAGTATTAATGTTTTTTGTTGTTTTCAGTCTTCTTGTACGAGTTTACTTACCTTCTGATCTGGTGTGTTTACAATTCACTAATTCCTTAATGGTGACCTATCTTCTCACTATTATTTCCATCATTTTTCAGAATTTTTTTAGCTCTTTTGTTGGAGTTTTCTACACCTCGCCGTTTAAAAAGAAGTTCTAATTTTCTTTTAGTCTTCGTTCTATTTGTTTAGAACAAAGAGTCAAATCTGGCCATGCCTTGCCATGGAATTTTTTTTCTTACATTCTTAATCCACATGGACTCCTCTTAGAAATCCTCATGAGAGTGAATTACTTCGTTCATTTTAGGACTTGAAAATGTTAACCTCTACAAATATTTAAATGTATTGTTAACATATTTAATTCTGGCTGCTACTCCTGAATAGAAACATGATGCATCCATATCACGTGTGTCGTTCAAAACATCTCCGTTCTAGGAGGAGGGGCTAGGGTTTACTAAATCGAATCCCAATTTATTATGGCTGCTATTACTATCGAGTCTACTAGAATTCCACACAGTTGTTGCTGCTTGTCCAGGCTCAATAGTTCTATCTTGTGTTACGATTATTCTTGATCATCCTGTGATTGAAGCGTATATAATGCTCTTAAGAATAGGATTATCAACATTTTCCTGGTCGGGATTCAACGTGTTTAAATTTACTCAAACATTTACAGCTGGGTGATACGTGGCCTTCTCTCTTGCTGAATGAAATGCGCAACAGCTCATGATAACATGGAGGACGACATTTTGTAAATGATGATTCCAAAGGTTGCGTGTTATTCTTTCACTAGAAATATGAAAGATCTCTGATGATATCATCAGAGTTTTAGAGAGCAAAATAGAGTGCATTGAAACCGAGTGTTTGGACGAAAAACTACAAAAGATCAATCTGTTTTTTTGTCGGTGGCAGATCAGTGAAGATCTAACAAATATTTATTCTAAATCGATCCTAAGCACAATTTTTGGGGTGATAGCGGTGCTGGTTGTAAGCTACTATCTAGACATTTCATAAATTCTCTTAAAAGCAGGATCTTGGAAACTTTTGGTAACGGATTAGCATTACCTTGTGGTACTCACTTGGAGCTAGATTCAGAGTTTTATCTCAGATGAAGTTTTCATCATTTCAACTTAACGCTAAACTTAATTAAGGATACAGTTACCAAACTGCGCATAAAAAACAAAGAAGGACATCACATGCTCGTACCCGGGATCGATGTCTAAATCCTGAAAACTTATTTTGAAAGGAATTTGGTGAGTTGATGAGTCAATGTATTATCAGACCATCTAAACTCCATTCTCTAAGCAGATTAATAATTTTGTCAAAATAATAATAATAGTATGGATCTTGGCGTATTTGTGCGTTTCAGACGATTGAATACACAATTGCAGTACATATCCTTTAACTTCTCCCATATCCATGATTTTGTTAATGGATTACGAGAAAAAATAATTTGTTCAAAAAAATCTATCTGGTCAAGCTTTTGATCAAATCCTCATACAGATATTCAAGATATTCTTATTTACTGCCATCTCTTCCTTTGGATATTTTGAATATATGTGCATGGATTTTTGACTCAGAACATAAACAATACAGAGGTACATTGATGAGTATTATCGAGAACATTCCTTGCTGTTGCTGTAAAATGATCTGCTCATTTGCTTTGACTGGCGATGCAACAAATCAAAATATGATCTTGAACTAGTTTTGAACTTCATGATTATGGAATATTTGTAAACTCACAAAATGCGTGTCTGGACAATTAGGGTTCTAAAACTTTCGCTGGAATTTTTGGTTTCACATTTCACCTCTAAATGAAAATTTCGTTGCTTCGGATCGAATTTCCAATAATATATCACGTGCGAAATTGCGTCGTTATTTAACTGATTTTATTTTTATTACATTTTTTTAAAAAGAAGCTGCAGGGAATACAGGAAGCTAGCTTCCATGTGATTTTCAAATAAAACAAAAGTGGCAAAATGTCCATTGCACTAACTAAGATCTAAGATCGCTTTTGAGCGCTTATTATAAAGGTGTCTGGATGCAGCTTCACTGTCATTTCCACTCCTGATGCTCTACTATCGCTGATGGTTGATGCTCCGGCTGCTGTTAGCGCGGCAGTTCAACAGTAATTGGGTTGTGATTGAACGTTTAAGATTTTTTTTTCAAGACACATTTTATGCCGAAAGACGATTTAGTACTTTGGATCACTTGAGCATTAGTCAATTTATTTAGCTGTAAAACCATTTCGCTACAGGAAAGTCGAAATATTGTAATTTACACTGTTCATAAACCCTTCATTTTATGCGTTTAGGCAAAGAAATAATAATAAATCTCTACGATTATATATTTAGGTTACAATAGCCAATTTACGACTGAAGTCGTTTCATTCTAGTGGTGATAATGTTGCCGCTGATGCCTTTTCAGAATTTCAATTAATTTTCAACTTTCATAATTTGCATTGTTTCGCTAAGAACCAGTATTCCTGATATAGAGATACTATAGGTCAGTGTTCATTACTAGGTCCCTCGAGGAGATTTCAAACTAGGCAACATAACAAAATAACCAGTCGGTAATTTTAAATCTTTTGATTCAGCATATTTTAGAATTTATTATTGCATCTACAACTTATACTAATCGTCACAATCATTATTGTAATATTACCTTTATTCAGAATCCTCAAGTTAAATAAAATTCGAACTAATAAAGAAAGCCTTTTTTTGTGTTAATAGTAGTAAATATTAGATAAGTTTTGCATTTTTTTTTTTTTTTTTTTTGCAATTTCAAGTAAATAATAATTATTCAGTTTATCTTATCAAAATGAGCTGTTTCACAAATGTTTCATAATATAAATGTTATTGTTCTAACTTTATAATTCTAAAAAAAAATATTTTTTTTATACTTGTTAACCTTACTTTATAATTCAAATTCAGCATTTGTACTGCTATAACTTCTGTGAAGTGCAAAAGAGGGAAATTAAACCGATAAATGTGTATCACGTAATTATACAGGCCATATTCAATAATGAAAACAAATGCACTAGAAACTCCCTTGTGCTCCTAACTTGCATCTCATGCCTGATAAAGAATTTATTACAGGCAACAATTGATAATATTTGCTACCACAATTGGGCTACCAAAATTACTGATATTGTTTTAAATTGTATGTTTTTATGACTCATTCGTTTTAGTGTAGTGCATACATGTGTTTAATCATGAATGTTGAAATAAGTGCAATTTTCGGGAGTGAAGGATGAAACTATGAGGGATTGCTTGGGTTGGTTTAGTAATTTACTACGTAATTTTAAACTCTGTCAAGCGACGAACGACATGAGCTGGCGCCCCGTCACCTAATTCTCGGAAGGACTTTCAGCCTCAAATAGATCCGTGCGTATAAACATTTGTGGGTCACTAGTGGTATCAGGAGGCTCGAACCTGCCTCGATGAAATCCACTGGCTACCACGTCCTCTTCCATGTTTAAGAGGCAATAGTTTTAAACTAAACTTTGTAGTTTGAGATGGACTAACTTTTTAAAAACGTTTTCTGAATTTCACTTGGTGTGTGTGTGTGTGTGTGTGTCGATTTTCGATCGTTAATTTAACCAACTTCCCATCAAGCTAGAGCTTTGAAACCATGGGAATCGTTCTCCCTCGCTAACAATGCATTTAGGCTTATTTGCGACAAGTTTAGTAGTATTTTCTTCAATAGTGATTCCCAACCATGGCGTGATTTCAAAATTGGCGCTCGCTTGGCATTTTTTTTTTTTTTTTTTTTTTGGCTGAAGTTCAAGTCCATTAAACAGACAGGGTAGCCACATTTGGCAAAAAAATACTGTCTTGTCATAAAGAGTGATTGGGTTAAACTGCTTTCAACCATTGTTACCGGATGAATTAATTAATTTTAGTTTTAACGTTTTTATGTATTTCACTGTGTGTTTCTGTAGTATTGTGTATTGTATCAGTGTGTCATCAAATTTTCTATCATTAATTAACCAACTTCCATCAAGCTAGAGCTCAAATTTCCGGGAATAGATTTCTTACCTTGCCTAACAATGCAATATTTAGATCATATTTGCGACCAGTTTTAACTAATATTTCAATAATTTTTCTTAATATTTGCCACTATATTAAACGTTGTTTTTTAAAAACGTTGATTTTTTATCTCGAATTATTCCCCTTTGGTATCAGTATTTTCCATCATGGGACCCTGTCTCATTAGTAGTCTAAAGAGGTACAGAGTAGCAGTCATTTTATTATTGATGAAGATTTTGGAGAAAAAAAGGAAACTGGAAAGCAGGACTCGATTCAAAGGTCATAGGTTGTGATCTTTATTCAACGAGATATACGCTTTTCAAAATACAATTTAAACATCACCCAAGTATTAAATTTGCGTGTCTATCTCTTTCCTAGTAACTGTATAATTAAATATAGTATATTTTCTTATAGTTATTCAATACTTTAAATGAAAACCAAATATACAAATGATAGAATTATTTTTTCTGTAATATAGAAAAATTAAAGGATTACGCTATTACTACTATAACATGTTGTTCCAATACTTTTAAATTTGAAGACTAAAACGAAAATACTTTTTATTTATTTTTTGAACAAGTTTGATTTCCTGTTCGTCAAAGTGAATTAAAGTTAAATGTACAAACAGTAAATGAAAACTAATGGAACATAGAATCAATTGAATTACTTCTTTTAAGAAAGTACTGAGAATCAAATTACTTTTTTATGCTTCAATTTTTTTATTTTATCACACTACTGTTGTTGTTCATCATAAAAAAAAGTCTTTGATATAATTTATTTCTATTTTGTTGGCAGTTCTATGTCATTCGTTACATATTATCAGTACTTTTTCCTGTCTCAATCGTATAAACATGCATGCATATATACACATACACACGCGCATGTAAGTATATGTATATGCGTAGTATATATCAACGTAATATATATATGTATATATGTATAATGTATATATATATATATATATGCACATGTATATATGTATGTGTATGTATATATATATGTATATATGTATATATATATATATATATATATATATCTTGCTTTAAGTATATTTTGATCTTCTACTGCCATTTCTCTCTGTCTTAGAGCCTGCTGTATTAATGTCTGCATCTGATTCTTCAGAGTTTTCAAGTCTTACCCGGATATTTAAATTTGCATTGAACAATCTAGCTACTCTGCAGAATTAAATGAGCTTCAGGTTTTAGAAATGCAGCTGCTTGCAATTTTGGTAACTATTCTCCAAGAGACTAGAATTAAAGGAGGAAATGAAATAAAAGCCGTCAGGCAAAATAAAAGAAAATGATTCAGTAACAAATCTGAAACCACGGTATGTGAACGGTCAGTGATATGTCTCAGTCGAACCGCATTTTCAAGTTTGATTTCAGGGGTGATGCATATTGTTGTCGGAGCTCATTGTTCTTCCACCGTTAGAGCATGGGGGTTAGAAAGGGAAAACTTAGTGCAATCAGAGAGGTTGTCTCGTCAATACGAACAAAATGTGGAATGTCTTGGCAAAAGTTGGTGATGTAAAGAAAAACTAGTTGTGTATTACTTAGAAGTGGTTATTCTATTATAAAATTGATGAAATCATTTAAGATAGAGTTATGTTGTACAAGATAAGGGTATATTATCTTATTACATTACCTTTGTTAAAAGAATTATCTCACACATTTGTATGGAAAATTTAAATAATAAAATTTAAATTTAGCATCTCGGTGGCTAAATCTAATCTTCGAAGACCTTGATACTATAATTATTTAGTTTAAAAAAAAATCGAGAACAGATTTCACAACTTATTATTGAAAATATAATTTGATGGAGTAGAAAACCCAAAATTTGAGTTTTAAATTTAGCATCACAGTCTATAAGAGGAAAAATAAAACTCTGTATAAGCGTTTTCCACAATATATAGGGATTTCATAGCAATCTGCTACACTTACTTCAAGCTCTACTTTATCTATAGTGCCTAATATTTTCGATGTAACGAATATATATTATGTCTAATAAACATGATTTTTATTTCAAAAAAAGCACTCATAGGATTTTAGAAATCTACGAAAATTACGAGAAATTGTGTATCCATGGAACTTAAAAAAAAAAAAAAAAAAAAAACTTAATTTTATTGGAATTAATAAAAAAAAAAAAAAAAAACTTAATTTTATTAAAATTAATTTTTGAAACTATGCTTATGTTAAATATATGGAATGCCATATTTACAAGTAGTGTGAAATTTTATAGATTTATAAAGGCAGTAGCTTTTATGCCGAAAGTACCTACAGTTAAGTACACAACTCACAAATGTAAATACATACAGTTATTAATTATTAGTTCATCATACATAAATACTTATATTCACGAATGTGATTTCCTTTGCATAAACATATACATAATTATACAGCTATCTCAATGTTAAAATAGTATTTCTATAACTTCTAAATTTAAGAAATGTGGGTTACCGAAACTTGGCTTAAAATAGGCTCATCTTCCCTTTCCGATGACGTCTCAGTTACATTAACAGCAGCACGAGGGCTATTGGTGGCATATCTCATAATTTTGAACCTCGGTCAAATCACGAAAAATACAGCTGAGCTGGAATCCCTTCTCTAAAATTCAACACCCTGTGAACAGAAGGAATTAAAGCCTTCACAGATTTAACCAGGAACACCCCTGGTATGTGGCGTGCTTTTGGTGATATCAGGATTCGAGCCCGCACCTCGATGGAAACAATGCTGTCCATGAAATCGCGACCATAACATCTCTGCTACAGGCTACAGCATTGATAGCCGGAAGAGAAAAAAATCAACAAACATTAAAAAATAATCAAGTATGTTATACTATTTTTTTTTTCTATAACAGTAAAAAAAGATAAATGCTTTTCTTCTTTTTTTTAAATACTAATAAAATTTGATAATTCGTGTAGAGCTTCGTTTTTACCATTTTCAAGTATTTGATGAATTTTTAGTAGCTGAAACTTTACATTTACAATGACACATCATTACAAAACATTCTTTTTGTGGATATTTTTTCCTAAGTATTAAGAACTTCTAATATGATAAGCCTTTGGCGAATTTAACTTAATTATTTTTCTTCTAATTCATAAAACTTATTTACAAAACGAGAACATTTTAACTATTTTTAAAGTTCTCTATGGGTTAAAGGGAATTTTTTAATACAATTGTGAGACAGTATTGAAATTACTAGCAATTTAATATGCAATTTCTCTTCTTTTTTGTTCTTGAAATAGAATCCCAGATGTCAACTTCAATTATTACTTAGGGAAAAAAACATCTTTTAACATGAAATAATATATATAATGAAATCGTTCTTTTAGAAATGAAACAGAATCGTTGGCCATGAGCCAAGGAGAAAAACGACAATTTCTTTGTTAAAAGGCATTAAAAAACAATAGAAGTGAACAAAAAATGGCTGTAATAAAATTTTTTTTTTTGTTGTTTTCAATCTTGGTGATCCGGAAGGTGTTTATTGCAGTTGACGTCTGCTTTGTATTTACATTTTATTTTATGTGCCGTGTCGTGGCTAGAAAAACAAAGAGCAGGTGTATTTGTCTCTAGTGTAAATTAATCAGGTCTGTCAGCACACAGACCAATAAAATTGCAGTGCGTTTCAAAATAGAATATAAACACATAAAAATAATTAAAACGTTTATTTCACGATTTAGAATTGCATTTAATGAATCCTAACAAAGTTATTAACATCGGAAACAGTAATGGATTCAGCAATTTATGTTTAAAAGGCTCATATTGTATAGTTTTTTGCTGTTTTGTTTTATACATCTACCTTCAAAAATTCATGTCTTAAAAGTAACTATGAAAAAACTATACAAAATAATGTGATTAAATGAGAAACGATTGTAGTTAAAGTTTTTGACTTCTTTAAATCACGCCGAATGGTAACTATTTTATTAATAGAAAAAAATTAAATACCACTCTTAAAAATTACTATTATTTTATTTTTTTTTCATTTTTGCTATATTTTATTTTAGCATTCGAATCATTTGACACCTTTCGAATACTTCCCAATTTTTTCATCTTCATTAATTTTTTTTTCTACAATTATATCAATATTGTTTCTATCCGTCTACTGAATTAATCAGTGACCCTGTAAATAATTTTGTATTTTTTTAATTTATATGATACTACGATAAGAAAATCCTAGAAAGGATGGTAATGCTTTGTGATTTGTAGTAAACATAACAAACATTTTGTTATTAAGTTTTGTAATTTTCGTATGATTTATACATTTGTATCATATTCTATGTACAAAGGATTAATTAATGATAATTACATATCAAATTTCAAACTCATTAAACATTTGTATTACAAATGTAAATTCATAATATTCATTTATTCATTTTAATATTCATTTTCCTTTTAAAAGTTAACGATTCCGTGTAACTAAATATTACGTCTGCGAGGAAGATTTCATTTCAGTAATATATATACATAACATATTGTTATACACGCATAATTTATTATAAAATACAAATACACTTTAATTAAAAATAATAAGTAGGTATGTTAGCTATGATATAAGAACATAGGAAACTTTGATACTTTGATTTCGATTCATATGCTTTTGTAAAATGTTTAACATATACTAAAGTTTGAAGACAATTTTAGAAATTGTATATATGTATCTATTATATAGAAGACTATAAATGTATTTAATAGGAAACTCAATTACTTTAAAAAGAAGTTATTTTAATTTACACATATATTTTAAAATCAATTTAATACTTTTTACAAAATCATTTGGTATTTTTAATGCATTTTTTGAGAATTTAATGCAGTACTTTTTACATAGTTTTCACGTAAGGTAGTATTTTCTTGGTAGTATGGATTTACAATTTTTCTATGAGGTAAGAATGTGAGTGTATGCTTTTATATAATTTTAACGTTATATTCCTGTTTATAATTTTAATAAAATAGGTATTTAATTCTTTTCATTTCAGTAATTCATTTCATTTTCAATTCAATTTCAATTCATTTTCATTAATTTAATAATAGTCATCTTTAATTTTTATGTACGATCTATTTTTCAAGCATTCTTGCATGAGAACTTTTGGATATGTTCTTTTTTTTTGTTGACTCCATTTGATTTCTGAGCTTATGAATAATTACCACTTTCATTATAAAATAAATACAGGAAATGATGTTTATGATTCTCTAACAATTTATCAACCCTTGAGTACAAAAGATCAGAAGCTAGCAAAATGAATTTTACATCCCTTACTTCATTTCTTTATTTTCTTTAGATACTACTAATTCTTAAAAATGTATATTTAATTTTGATTTTACGAAGTTTATGAACAATCTTGTACCATAAATCATAAGCTTTAAATACTCTAAAGAGTTTTATTAAGCCAAAACTTATTATTTATGTATGATTCTGATATTTTCAGAGAATACTTTATTTATATATTATAATACTTTCATATTATATTTATTTATATATATATTATATATATATATATATATAATATAATATATATATATCATACACTTGCTATTTATACTATAAGTATATATACTATCAGTAATGTATATATTATTATTAATATTAATATATATATAATATATTAAATTATATATATTATATAAATATATATATATACGATATAATATATATATATATAATATATACTATATATATATATATTATAAACTAGAAGTATACATACAAAAATACATAACATAATTATCACATAAAGATAGTAATACACACACACGTGTGTTGTGTAAGAGGAGCTTGTCAGGTGATTTCTCTTTCAGTGATTTTTGGAATGTAGATATAGTGATCACTAAAAAGCTTAATTTTATTAGTAGAAAAATTTTTCTAAGAGGTCCTCTATTGACCACTTACATCTGCAACTTATAGTAAAGTAGAAAATCAACTTTTTAAAATCATGAAAACTACTGAAAATGCAAAAAAAAAAAAAAAATCTTAATTTCACAAATGCAAAGCAGCTTGAAATTCGTACGAATTGATAATGTTCATTTATATGTACTATAATGGAACCATATTGATCCTACACAGATTGCATGCGATTTCTAAGACTATTACGTCTCGAAATTAGGGAAACGGTTTCTTGCTTTGTGTTAATATTCCTGGTAAATGAATAATATTTCTCAATGTGCAACTGAAGAGAGATATGATTTACGCCACAGAAACTATTGTACTTGTTGAAAAGAGTACCAAAAATCGAAGACACGCGCCTATCTTGCACAAGACATGAGATAGTTAAATGAGAATTGAATACAAAATCCGCTTGATGTAATCTGTGGAAGCATAGTATTCATAAATGTTCAGGATATCCATTTACAAAGTAACAATTATTTTTTTTTTTTAAATTTCTCATTGATTATTTTCCCGGATACATTTCCGGGTGCTGTTATATATTTTGAGATTGAAACACTAATTATTGATTTTACTCTACCAGGAAACACACACACACACACACACACACACATGCATATATATGCATATGTAAATCCTCTTGATACCCAATACCCCATTCTGACATTTTTATTTTACATTTAGAGAAGTAATTTATAGTTTTATGTTTTTTTATATTCTAGGTTCAGGCACTCTACCACATTGGAATGTTCTGTACTGTCATCTATTTAGAAAAACTTGAAAATATATGGCATGATCTTTGTTCCACAAGCAATTAAAATGAGAGACAAGAAGAAAGTAATAACTGAATGCATGTCAGAAGTTTTAATTTAAGTTTATTATACATTTGTTTTGAATAATAAATAGCTAATATACAATTTTTATATGTATGAATAAGGAAATTAAGTTGCATATTTAATCATAAACACATGTTTTTACTAGATTAAGACCCAATGTCCATTATGATGGACTTTCTAAAAATTGAGTATTTTTTTTAATTAAAAAAATAGCTGTACATACTGTTTTGTATTACATTTTAGATGATTTACCACAAATTAAGGAAGAAATGCTCAAAGATTATGGTCTTGGAAATTAAGAAGTTAAGATTGCTTGTGTGTGTGTGAATGCATGCTAATATACAACACTACTTTTTCTCCTATTATGTAGATTATAAGGCATACCCTGTATTCAAAATTGTCTGGAAAACCAATTTGATTGTAATTAAGTACACGAAAACCTGTGAAAAGTTATAATAATAGAAAAATTGAGGATGATGAAAAAATTGAATGAATAAAGTATGAAGAAATATGAATGAAAATAAAGAATAAATACTTCCAAATGAAAGTTGGGAACTGCTCCTTATATTTCGAACGGAGCATTATACCTAGAAAATTGGGTTAGTATATAGCATGATAATTTACTCTCACTAGAAAAATATGTTTTATTTTTTCTAGGTTAAAATGATCCTAGTAATTCGGTTTTATTCTCGAATCCCACTTCGGGTATTTTCTTCGTCACTCTGTATCAGACGGTCTTATAACTCTAAAAGGGTCGTTAGTTTAATTACTCTAATTTAGTGATATCTTACGTTAGTAAGTGATTATAGTAATGGGTAGTTCTAGAACTGTTAATTAGTTTGCACTTATCATTCCAATACTGGAATAGATCTCCAATACTCAAGAAAAAGCATAGTATCTAGTAAAAATTACTTAAATGTAAGCTTTCTTTTACCAAAATACATACATTGATAAAAGATCATAAAAATATAATATTTTTTATTAAAATGGTATCTAAATTAAAATATCTCTCTCAAAGCAAGTCCATGTTCACTAATAAAAGAAAATAATTTTTTAAAGAAAATAAATTACTATATCTTAATAATTTTTTTAGAACTCTACTCGTAAAAGTATTTTTTTAGTCAAAAAGGGTTTCTTTTCCCTTTGAGTTGAATTTGGATAGGATTTTTCAGATATATTTACATTAAGGTACCATTTCTTTTAAAAATTTCATTTCATAAATGTACAAAATATTTTACTCCTTATATAGAAAACAATACATAAAATAAAGTGAGCCATCTTTTAAATTATAGTACTGCGCATTTTCTTTGAAAAAAACTATAGAAATATGTCATTTTAAAAACATTAAAATTTGTTTCTCTTTTTCTCATATCTATATATATATATATATGCAGTAGTTTTGTAGTTTACTTTAAAATAGATCCTAAATGCAAATATATTTCCCGAATCATCTAAAGAGAGAAAAAAACTATTTGACGAAAAAAATTACTTTTATGTTTCTATAGAATGATTAAAATATCATTAGTAGGCTCACAGAAAAGCAAAGTTCACCAAAAAGTGTGAAATAATATATATCACGAAAACAAGGAGTCTAAAATATGGTATTTCCCGATTCCTCACGTGTCCTAATACCCTTAAATCTATATTTTTACACGTTTATATAATTTAGTAACTAACACGATAGGTATAAATTGTACATTATAATAGAATTAGTGTATCTTTCTATGCTTTTCCCCCATGAAATAAAAATTTCCTTTTTACTATGCAAAAATCAAGCTAATGCTTTAAATTTCACAGGAAGAAAAATAAGACTTTAAAAATGATATTCTAAAAAATCAAACCTAATTTTCAGTGGGGAAGCAAGTAAGTTGTTTGAATATATTCATGAGGAAAATTTATACTAGTGTGCTTCAAAAAAACCTACACTTTACAATGGTGAATTGTTTGCTTTGAAACATAAGCTATAAGCACATCAATGTAAAACAAAATACTCTCATACTAGAGTTCTTACTATTTTTACTTTTCTTACTAAATATATTTCATACAGTCATACAATCATATTTTTAATTGAAGATATTTTGCTCATACTTTAACTTAAAAAAGCTGGAGAAGTTTCTGTTATAACTTTTAGGAAGCGGAAATGGGATCACTTTTCACAAAAATCTTGTGGGTTAGAAAATGGTAAGATAAGTTCATTGAGTGACAAATATAATTACTTTGTATTATAAATAAGAAGCAATGCATTTTTTCACACTGGAAGTATTTTTCTACAAAAATCGTTCTGTGGGTGTACGAAAAAAAAAAAAAAAACAATAAGGAGAATATTGGATAATGACGCTTTATTCACAAATATTCGGGATCGTACAGATTAGCAGCGCAACAAGTGGAAAAGCACTCGCATATATTCATATATTCGCAACACAAAAAGATAGCGAGTAACCAATAATAACAGTAATAGCAATCGCTATAACGTTCATCCCACTAGCTTACTAACTCGTATTATATACAAAATTTCAAAGAGATACTCTTTCCTTAAAAGGCAAATCCTTCCACTTCATCACCAACTCGAATTTATAAATGCACCGGAGATATCACATGAGAAATTCCAGAAGAACTCGTAAATCATCTTCTAATAGAGATGTAACAAAATTCAACTATTTCCTGGAGCCTTTATCAGAATTCAGAAAAAATTATTGTGATAAGACATGGCGCCAAATATTGGAAACTTTCTTTCTTGCGAATGATTACTGACTAAAAGTCAGCACCCCTTACTATCTCGGAGATAGTAAAGGGGAGATAGTATCTCCCCTTTGTAAGTACAAAAGTTTTACGATACCTCATGCGGCGTGGGGAGTGCCCGGTGTTCCCAGATGAAGAAAAAAATTTTTTCCTCAATCCTAAAAGCACCGAGAGGAAAGAATATTTTAACTTATTAAAATTATTGAAATATGAGTTAAAACTTGTCGCAAACGTCTAAATATTGCATTGTTAGGCGAGTACGAACGATTCCCAAAATTTCAAAGCTCTAGCTTGATGAGAAGTTGGTTAAATTAACGATCGAAAATTTGATGACACACACACACACACACCAAGTGAAATTAAGAAAAGATTTTAAAAATGAAGGGTAGAAAATAATAAAAATGTCAGTTCTAAAAGTAATTCCTAGAAGCTACTGATAATAATAAGAATAGTAATAATCTAAAGAGTCTAATAATAACTCTTTAGTTTATTGTTAACACTGATATTATACGTACCCTATGTCAGTAAAGTAGATACGAAGAAGAAAAATGTAAAATTTTGACTAAATATTATTTTAAAAAGGGGTTAGTCTTAAAAGTATAAAATCTATTATACATTTATTGTAAAGTATAGCACCTGATCTTAAAACGTAAATATGCAAGATGTTTAGAAATTCAATTTACAAAATATTACTGAATTTAGATACATCAAAATAAGCCAATTTCAAATATTGAAGAATAACTGGAAACTCCAATCGGATGACCTAAAGCATACATATTAAGCAAATTAAGCAAGTTAATAAAAACTGAAAAATTCTTTATCTAGAGTTACATTTAACTTGGACAGTACATCTTCCCATTTGTTTCTCATTATTTAAAATGTCACTATTCACAGTTTTATGGGCTTCACTGTGGTGCATCAAATGGTAAGTACTTTTGATTTTACCCTGAACTTCACAAATGTCACTGATGGATGGATTGATTGATTATTAACGTCGCTCTCTTAGAATCAACACGAGGGCTATTGGGGGCAGACCTCGTAACTTTGAAACTCAATCTAGTGACGAAGATGAAACTTGACCTGGAGCATCCCTCTCCGATCTTTCGCAAGCAGCCAAACGGAGAAAATTGGAATTTCGATATATTTAACCTCTAAATTGCGAAACTTAGTGCCATCAGGACTCAAATCGACTCGACGAAACATCGTTCACCGAAAGTTCACGACCATGACCTCTAGGCCACAGCGGACTTCGCAAATCTTGCAAATAGATTAATTGACAGTAGGGACTCATACGACAAAGTCGATTTGCAGAATAAGAAGGTGTATTGTAGTCGACGACGTTGAATGTTCCTCTCGCAGAAAGAGCCTCTTGTTCCTGTGCAAAGTAATAAAATGTGTATATATATAATAATCTTGTAGTGCTAAATACAGTCTGAAGATATCTGAGGTTTTGTTCTAGGAATTTAGAGGACAAGTGAACCAAAAATCAAATTAAAGAAAAGTACTTTAAAAATGACCTTGAACATGAAAGAACAATTCAGCTAAAATAACAAAACTTCCTATCTTTACTTTTTTTTTAAAAAAAAAAAAATGTGTTTCACATTGCATCTTCAAGTGTTTAGCATTTATCAACGTCCATCCTTTTTCGATAAAAATTCCTGTTTTACTTTAAACATAAAATAAATTTTGTTTTCATTCCTAAAAAATATGCACTCTTAAAAACAATTTGTGTATATATTTCATGCATGGCTGAAATTCATGGTTGCTTTTTTCATGCATTACTTCTATTTTATGTAGATGGCCCTTAATATCGTTTACAAGCTCTATCTCTTAAAATGAATATATTTTTACTATCAGGAAGGATGAATATATTTTTACTATTATCTGTGGTGTTTCTTAAAAAGAATTTTTTACGGTAGTATTTTTTGTAAATAAAAGTATGCTTAAAAACTCGATTACAAACCACCTTCTATATTTAAGATATCTATCGTTTCAAAAAAAAAGGGTACCATTTTACGTATTTCATACACTCCATGATACAAATTTTTTCTCTCATTACATGAAATAAATAAAATATTTGATGCAAAATGTATTGTGAAAATATTCAGTAACATTCTTCATAATACTTTATACCATTACTAATGACTTCGATTGCCTTATGAAGTAAGTATAATAAATAGATTGAACAATCACAATTATGAAATGCAGAAAATTTTATTAAATAGCGGTTAAGAGGTAATTCAATTAAAATTTATGTTGCTTGCCTATAGAAACATATAGAATTTATTAAGCAAAATTTTATCCTAACTCTACATATAATTTTAACGTACTTACGTTTCTGTGTTCTTCAAAAATATTTTTATAATTAAAACTGCTTTATTTTAAAGTTCAATCCCTTAAAGATTATATGCAGTACAATATTTACATTATCTCCAGGAAATGCATGTTACTGTTGTTGCATTTCAAAAGTTTTAGGGCAAAGTTAACTGATCAGTTCTTTTTTGTCTATATTTTTCCAGCCCCTTTGGTATCTGGGTGGTCACAGTCTCGAACATTATGGCTGAAAATGTTTTAGTCGCTCCAAGTGTTCAAATCCTTCATTCAATACTGATCTATGGTCAAGATAACATAGTAGTCATAGTCGTGAAGTTGAGCCCGGCGTGGACTCCGTTGAGTCGCGTATTTGAAGCCAAGTGCCAGTAAAGATCTACTGAGTAGTGGGCTGATGCACTTTAACTCTGTCGACGTCCTATTCTCTCATTGGTATGGTGTAAAAGCTGGGAGAAGGAGGAGCCAATTCAGTTATCGTCAAGGTCACTTGACCGAGGTTGGAAAGTGCGAAGTCCGTTGCCAATAACCCTCATGTTGCTCTTCAGTATGACATTAAAAACAATTACTTTTTTCAATTCTATATTGATTAAGTCTGCTACAACCAAACTTGAAATGATACACATGTAGAGGGGTGAGGAAATTCGGAGATATATAAAGATTGTCTATATCATCACTTGATTGCTGTTTAAAATATGAGGATCATAATCAATAACCCTTCTTTTGCTCAATTCCGATGATAATTTAAAATGTACTGATTTCCTATTCACATCCATAACCAATAGTAATTTCTTTCCTATATGGTCCGTTAGTAAGGTAACTGAGGATAATGCTGCTGGTGCAGGTAATATGATACCTTAGTGTTCCTGGCTTGATTTCAAAATTAATGGTTCTACTATTCTGAAAATGAAATTAAGAATAAACTACAGTTGTGCATTAGAGCAGAATTTGTCACGAGACCTGAGGTAAGGTTGATTTGTTTGCATGACTATCTGAACCAGTTGTCACATGTTTTCAGTAAGTTTACCTTTTTTTGAATAGTGACGAAATAGGATACATGAAATACACTATTAATTATCCTGGGTTTAAAGCAGTCTAGTAATAAGTGATGAATTTCCTTAAATTGCGTATGGTTCATTAAAGAAATGCAATGTTTTTGGAAATCTGTAACTGCAAGTAATACTCTTATTTGATGGCTTTATTACCTTCCTTAGTGGCTGGAATGCCTGTATGCGACGACCTTTTTTCTTTCAGTGTTTATTGTATTAAATATTATGCTTATTCCGTTCCTTCCCGTGTTGTTACAAAATTTCTGAATCTATGAGAGTAAAGTCAAGGCAAACACGGATGATAACGACAAATGACACTTTATTCACAAATTCTGGACAAAACGAAACATAGGTAGGTGAGCTTGGACAGGCATAACACAAGCAGAAATCACAGATCTTGTATGAATTAATGACACAGATACAGGAACATGAAAAACAACCTGTTATGATAGTCGCAGTTGTATCAGCAACGATCAGCTCACCAGCTTATTAGTCCTCATAACGGACCAACTTCCCCATTAATATTAAGCACTTTCAAGCATATATGGACCACTTCACAAATTAACTTGGCCACAGAACAGTCAGTTCCTCGGCAGATCTGCATATCCAAATGCCGAAAACTTCCCAGTTGATTTCCCGATCAATCCTGAAAAACCGAAGTCAAACGTGGAATCTCCGAAAACATACTTACTCTGAGGCTTTCGACTTATTTATATTTTTTTCCAACTAGGTATTTATATTTTTTTTCCGACTAGGTATTACATCGAGTAGAAAATTTAAGAAAAGTCTGTATTTTCTTCCCAGTCGATTTTTACAACGTTTTTCTGAATTTCACTTGGTGTGTGTGTGTGTCATCAAATTTTCGATCGTTAATTTAACCAACTTCCCATCAAGCTAGAGCTTTGAAATTTCGGGAATCGTTCGTACTCGCCTAACAATGCAATATTTAGACGTTTGCGACAAGTTTTAACTAATATTTCAATAATTTTAATAAGTCAAAATATTCTTTCCTCTCGGCGCTTTTAGGATTGAGGAAAAAAATTCTTTCCCCCTCTGGGAACACCGGGCACTCCCCACGCCGCATGAGGTATCGTAAACCTTTTGTACTCACAAAGGGGAGATACTATCTCCCCTTTACTATCTCCGAGATAGTAAGGGTTGCTGACTTTTAGTCAGTAATCATTGGCAAGAAAGAAAGATTCTAATATTTGGCGCCGTGTCTTATCACAATAATTTTTTTTGAATTCTGGTTCCCATTTTTTTTAATAGAATGACTTACAAACATTCAAATGTATGTTTTGATTTTATGAGTATTATGAATTTTTTAATACTCTCTCAAATGTCTCTTTTTAAGTAAATTTTAAAGTTAAAAATAACTAACAGTTTTAATTAATATTTCAATAATTTTCTTTAATAAACTTTGCCACCATATAAAAACGTTGTTTTTATAAACGTTGGTTTTGATATCGAATTATTCAACCGTGCTCCTGGATTTACCGGACTCTTTCATTGATCACCAAAGTCGCCAAGTTTCTCACCAAGCCGTTGAAATGATCAACAAATTCGTCTCTAAGGTTAAAGCCTTATTGCTTAGAATTCCTTGGCTGACTGATGACATCTCTATTTATATTTATTTTCTTTCACATGTGAATTTTATGTTCGTAACAATATTCTCTTCTTGCATCGCCTGGTCGACATTTCATTAAAGAGTCACAGGATTATCGAAACTTAGCTCCTTTTCTCACTTACTTTCGGCTGAAGTCAAATAAAAAAAAAGTTAAGTTCGCGTAAAAATAATATATTTGCTCCTTTTTTTCCCATTTTCCTGTTTGCTTACGAGAAATAAAAATTGATAGAA
Organism: Nephila pilipes; assembly: GCA_019974015.1. Classification (NCBI taxonomy): domain Eukaryota; kingdom Metazoa; phylum Arthropoda; class Arachnida; order Araneae; family Nephilidae; genus Nephila; species Nephila pilipes. The sequence goes on along the minus strand of BMAW01033441.1, from coordinate 9,276 downwards.
ATAGAATTATCGTGCAATATTGAAATTGACCATATTACCTTCCCTTGCCATATTACTTGCAAAACCAATGTGTTGGAAAATTTTAATTTTGAAGGAGAAAACCAAAGCTTAGTAAGCAAGTATAACACTAACAGTCACATGTCTTATGATTTTTTAACATTATTACTAACTTCATAATTTAAATTTAATATAGAAGTGGCCCTATAAACTTAGGCACCTTACATACAGAAAATAAAAGCAATGTTATATTCAAAGAATATTTCACCATAAATCGTATAAAAAAATTTGTTACGCACAAAATTGAATTGCACCTCACTGTCCACACTTAGTGAGGTGAGGAAATTTTGGAGAAAAATGTTGCTAATATCATCACAGGAGCCAGGCTCAAAATTTGAGGTTTGTAGCCAGCAACATTTGTTTTGTTTAATTGCTATGATAGTTTATGGTTAATATGGATATGCGTTTGTTATAGTTCTATATTTTATTGTTTACATCTGACAAAAGATTCACATTGTCACCGTTTAACATCAGCTGTTAGAACTCCTTCATTTCTATCTGTACGAACTGTCAAATCCAATCTTAGGGTTAACATAATTTCTTTGGCGTTCATCAGTGCTTTGCTGTAGGTTTACTACTAGTTCAAAATGTATTGTTTTTCTATGGCACTCCCAGAACCAATGGTAATTTATATTGCATTTTATCCCATTTAAGGTGAAATTATGCCATCAAAACAATTTTTTGCATTAGATATCGAGTTTTTATTTTCCATTTAATATTAAAACAAATATTTATCTTTAAAAATTTATTTGAATTTTGCTTCTATTTTATTTAGGAGCTGGGTTACAGCTGTTTTAATATTACTCTTTCATGGATTTCTCTGACGAAAAACTATATTTTCATTTCTGCAAAATACAATATCTCATAACGTTACGTATCAATGAACGTGAAGTTTTATACATATGTTTATCAACTACATATACATAGAATAGACTATTCTTTATAATTTATATTGAGTAGAAGTTTTTTTTTTTTTTTTTCTATATTGCAATAAATGAAAATTGCAATGATTTAGAAAGAAAATTTCAGTGTTCAGAACTCGAACTACCATAGCCTCCTACGTAAAGGATATATTTTCAAAATAATATTGTATTTCCTAGGTAAGGTCATGTTATGAATTACTCAATTTACAAAACGTCAATATGTTTACCATTTTTTGAGTTACCATGTTTTGTGGAAAGTCTTGATTGCTGCTAGTATTTAAACAAAATACCCTTTTGACAGTAAAAAAAAAATTTTGTTTGGGTGCTTTTCTAATTTTTAAGCCCCACAAGGTAGTAAAATATGTACTTGTAGTCAAAATTTGCGTTGATTCCAAAAACTTTCTTCTGAATTGAACTGTACTATTGTTGTTTAAATATACAGAAAACAAAAGCAATTCAGATAGTCGAAAACCTTTAGATGGACTTCCTTTGGTGGAGAAAAAAATCTTCCTTTAGTTAAGAAATAAAATATATATAAATATATAATTACTTATGAAATATTTACTTAATTTATTATACATTTTGTTTTTCACACAGGATAATTTAAATAATATAACACTGACTGATTTGTTTCTCTTGTTCACTGCAAAAGCTAATAAGTAAAAATAGAAATAGTGAAGAAATTCACAAAAAAAAAAATTATCTATATCAGGAGTATTATTCACGTTACAAAGAAAGATTTAAGGTCTAAAATTAATGCTCTTTTATGTTATTCATTAATTGTGAGTATAACCATGTATCAAAATTTAAATTTTTAACAATATTTATAAAATCCCAAGAAATTGCGAAAAATATATCCTCCTACATCAATTACTTATTTGTTGATTGAAATCGCTTAAAAATGATCGACAGTTCTACATATAAATTACAAGCTTCATAAGTAAATACATCGGTGGATGGCATTCTAATGCAAAACTATTTGAATTACTAATACGTGATTGCTACTTAGTTAATGATGTGTCCTCAATTGTCCCCATTTCCATCGGAACGCACTGACCTTTTCCCACTGCTGAGATTCTCAGGCAGTTGCAACACACTCCATCACTTAGAAGTTGACTGTTTGTTGCAGCTAATTAAAATACACAATGCACTGTCACGACATCTAACACTCACAGTCGTAAGCGTTGAATGCTTGTGTGATAATGTCAGATTAATTTATCAATGTTGCTTATATCAAGTATTAAATTGACTGAATGGGAAATGACGATTGTTGTAGTAAAATGATTTCCAATCCATGCAGTCGAACTGTAACAACGGTATAATATTTCAGCATTCCTATTAGTTGTGGTGCCATGATTTTGAAATCTCAGAATGTTATTATTATTTACCTATTGTTTGCTTATAAGAGCTTAAAAGGCTGTTGTATAAACAAAAATACAATAAATTTGAATTAGGGTTTGTAATAGTCTCTAATTGGAGTAGTGGAGATTTGAATATGAACCCTCAAAGTATTCTATATGATATTTGTGACTTAAAATAATTCAATGTTTAAGTTATTAATGCCAGTAATTTTCTTCGTCATTAAGTTTAAATTGACTTACCATTTAAAAATATTCAGTTAACTTTCTTGCATTTTTAAGGGTGCCTTCGCCTAAAGATAAGAAATTTAACCTAACCTATTAATAATTTTTTTTTGTAAAAAAATTTCTCCAAAATCAATATCATTTTTAATGAAACTCCTATATTATTTATAAAATATTTGTGGCCCACACTTGTTCAAGCAAATAATTTCATGTATTATTAAGATTAAGATCATTTCCAAGACTTTAGATACCTTTCTTTCATTTTTAAGTTTGGCTCTGCAGAAAATTAAAGAAATGGATCTAAACGTCTCATATACAATTTTGATAGAAAAATTCTAAAAAATAATATTTCCTTTTGATAATTTAATCTTAAACCACCAGTATATATTATATTACTCGTTTCTTTCTGGAAAAATTTATTTTCAGTGAAACATGGGATCCATATTTATCACTTATATTGCATATGTGAGTAAGTGTGACAACAGCTAGCATTTGGGGGAAAGGTTGATACTAATGACTGTCTCATTCCTTTTTATTTAGTAACGTTCAAACTCCAAAATAAATTATAAAATTGATCCAAATTGTTATAATTTCTTTCTATATGCATGCTTATTCTTTTCACCCCAGATTTAACTCTATTGAACTCCTCCTTCATGGTATGTAGTGAATATTACTTCAAAGGTTCAAGAAAAGTGTCCTTGTATTATAATTATATATTATTGTAATTTATACGTATCAGTTATGTACATAAATTATTTACAATTATATTGAATCTCCAGACATCCCATACATTCACTATTCCACATTAAATTACATCTGAGACTTGAAAAAACCGCCTTTCGCGGTCAAGAACAAAAATACAATCTTAATATTTTCTCCATGATATCTCAGACTTTAAGCGAGACGCGCCTTTGCCTTTATTTCTCGGGTATTAAAATAAATTATTTCAAACATGGTGCATCGAATTGATGTCCTACAAAATATAAATGAACTTTCTGGAAGCGTAAAATATATTTATCAGTTTATAGAAAAATTATGTTACATTATTAACTTTATTACAATAACTTCGTTACTCTCAAGTTAGATTAAATTTTCAAATAATTCAGACACTCTTCAGATAGTGTCTGAATAAGATTTCCATTTTGAGTTTTTAAAAACCTTTTTTCATATTATAGAAATTTAAAAACAAGTTGTAAATCTACATTTCTGTACTTTTAATATTCTGTACTACAACAACAAAATTAACTACATTTTCTGACAATAAATATAGATTGCGCAATTAATCCATTATAATATTAAGAATTTTACTTTTAAGAAAAAAAATGATTTCACAATAATTATTTTAATTATCTTTCCATGTATAGTTATATATTCTATCAATATGACATAAAAATAATTGCGACTTATTTTGAAATGCTTTTTAAATACTTCGTTTTTTTTATTTTTTTAAATCATTTAGATTAAAATAATAGTCAACGAAATTCTGTTAGTTGTTCTTGCATTCATAATATCTTGCACTTTGTATTATTGCCTATCGAGTGTCCTGGTTTCTACGCGTATGAACAAGTTTCTTTGTTAGGTATTCCTCTTAATTTGTTTATGTAATCATATTTCTTTCCTTTTGACTTTAAAGCGAAATCCGTGCATTTTACCAAACAAAATAAAGTATAAAGATGAGATAATCATGCTTTAAAACTTTTTATTTGTATGTGTCACTTTTCTGCTCTAGGCTTTTTTTTTTTTTAAAACCGATTTGATATCCATTTTCAAATACATTATATATATATATATATATATATATATGTTCATATAAATGAGCATTGCTTCTAAGGTAAGACACAATACTTTCAAATTTGCTTATCAGCAATACATTTTCAAAAATGCAGTTTTAAATGATAGTGTCTTAAAACACAACACATCCTGAGTATCAGATCTATTTTTGGAAAATTGTGCAAATATTTTCCTTAATTTTCAATAACAAACGTATTTGCCGTAACTAAAATAAGACGAAGAAAAATTTCAAATCATTTAAATTAATAAAAAGAAGATATTAAGGAAATAAAATGTTATATACTAAATAAATGAAAGTTGTAAATAGTTAGGACGGTAGAAAAGGCATGGGACTTTTGGGGCAAATAAATAACAAATTTAATAAATTTAAAATATGTAAAACTGAATAACCCAACAAAAAGGCATCAAATTAAATGCAATTTGATATACAATGGATCTATAAAATAAGACTTTCTGTTATTATTCTAATACATTTCACACACACACAAACACACACACACACACACATATATATATATATATATATATTAATATGCAAGCCAAATAAATTACTATAATACTGTGAAATTATTAACGTCATTTGAAAATCTTTATGCATTTAATAAACTATCAGATTGAAAATAAAAGTTTTATTTTTGTATGAGGCATCATGGGAAATTACGATACTAGGTATCTAAAACGTTTGAATGTAATGGTTTTTCTATCAATAGAAAAATCAACATTATTAGATAATGACTCGCATTCAAACATCATGCAAAAAATTTAATATTTCAGTTGTTAGTTAAAATTAAATCTTAAATTCAAAAAAAGAAAGGAAGAAAACGAAATAAAAATTCTGGATGTTTAACATTAAACATAAAAAAACAAATACTTTTTTTAAAAAAAAAATGTGTAATGGATAAGAAATTTTTTTCCGAATTTCAAACTCTACAAATAAAGAAATATTTTAAAGGGAGTTCAAAATGTTTAGAGATATGAAAAAAGGGGAAACGCTAGTCGAAAATAATGATTAAGAATAAAACTTTCAAATCAAGACAGGGGATGAACTCAAAAAAATAATTTTTACAGAAACTATCGAATGTGAATGCGGTGAAACGAAACTTGAAAAGAAAAATTGAGTCTCTTCGCAAAAGATGATTCATTTGAAACTGAAGGATACAACTAAAATGTAGAATACATTGCTGTTTTTTTTTTTTTTTTTTTTTTTTTTTTTTTTTTTTT
>BMAW01033440.1:5591-27034 GCA_019974015.1 Nephila pilipes | reverse complement strand
TTTATGAATATAAAATCAGCTATTGATTTTTAATTGCTCCTACATAATTATTTATGTTTATGAATATGATTTTCCATACATAAACAGATACACAAATATACCGATATTTCGATGTTAGAATATGATACCATTTGCTTTTAAATAAAAAAAAAAATGTATTATTTAGAAAAATTCAGTGAATAAGGTTTGTTATAAAATAAAGTCATTTTTTCTTTTCAAAGGCGTCTCAGTTACCTTAAGCCAAGATTGTTTTATATAATGTTATTTTATGTTAAAAATGGGAAAATAATTTATTTGATCAATTTTCTGCACGAAGAAACGCATTTGAAAGTAGGACTCCAAAGGCTGCCTTTGTTTAACGTTTAACAATATGACCCAAAACTCGGATCGATGTTAAGTTTATTTACGTCGTATTTAGAAGCAACACAATGGCTATTGGGTATTGACCGCGTAATTTGGAGTCTCGGTCAAGTGACGAGAACGACACGTGATCAAGCACCTCCCTTTCCAGATTTACACGCTACTCTTGGGGAGGGCTTGGAACCTCGACAGAATTAATGTGCATCAGCCTCCCTACGCGACAGATGTTTAGTGGTACAGTCGGTCGAAAAAATATTTGAGCACCGTGACCCGATCAAAAAACAAGTTACATGAAAAAAAATTTTAAGTCAATTCCTACTTAGGTCAATAAAGAAATTTTTTATTTTAGTTACTTTTTATTAAGTTATTAGGCGATATTTTGCCAAATGTGGCTAGCCTGGTCCGTTTCGTGGACTTAACATTCAGCCAAAAAAAATCGCCAAGTTTGGCAATTTTAGAAATCACGCCAAGTGGTTGGGGTAAACTGCATTTTCACCAATTAAAATTTAATTAATGAATCAATATTTGAAAAAACTGTATTAACATCAACTGCCATCCACTACAAGTTTGACAAAATGTATTTGAACTTGAGTGGATGAATAAATTATTTTATTAACGATTGAAAATTTGAACAAGATATAAACTGCTGTTTGTAGAAAATGCAACACCATGAAGGAATCATCAGAATCAAATGAAATTCGCAGCAAATGTCAATTATAGGATATTATGCAAATTAATAAAGTTTCAGAGCCATCGCGCGTGCGCGGCGCGCGCAGCGCCCTCTGAATTGATGCTGAAAGCGTATAAATAAAGTGCTGTAGCGGGACGTTGAAAAAAGTCTATGATTATTTGTTAGTGGCAAACGTTTAGTGAGACCTGAGTATGCCTCCACGACGGAAGAATAAGAAATTCAAGCAACTTACGGAGTTTGAACGAGGGAGGATAATCGGCCTTCGAGAAGGAGGATTTTCCTATCGCGCAATAGCAGCTCGTATGCAGCGGAACAGTTCCACAGTGATGCGAGTTTGGAAGCAGTGGACCGACGAGCACCGCACAACTCGAAAAACAGGCACTGGACGACAGAAGGTGACGTCAGAGCGCGATGATCGACACCTGCTCCGCATGGCGGTGAATGATCGCACAGCTTCCTCCAGGCAGCTGGCAGCACGTTGGTCTACTGCTACAGGTGTACAATTGTCGGCTTCGTCAATTCGTCGTCGTCTGCTGCGCCGTGGATTGCGTGCAAGGGTGTCTTTATACAGGATTCCCCTCACGGCGAATCATCGACGGCTGCGTCGGCAGTGGGCTCTTGAGCACAGAGACAGGCGAGCTGATTGGCACCAAGTTGTCTTTTCAGATGAATCACGCTTCAATTTGTGGACCCATGATGGCCGTGTTCGTGTTAGACGTTATGCCGGTCAACGCTGCCTTCCTGAGTGTATTATTGAACGACATAGTGGTCGAACACCCGGAGTTATGGTCTGGGGTGCGATTTCGTATCATGGACGATCCAATTTGATACGAATTGAGGGTAATCTCAATAGCAACAGGTACGTCCGTGAAGTGCTACAGCCCGAAGTCGTTCCTTTCCTTCAAGGCATCCCTGGAGCTATCTTTCAGCAGGATAATGCACGCCCACATGTTGCGCGGACTGTTCGAGACTTCTGTTCAGCACAACGCATGCAACTTCTTCCTTGGCCTGCTTATTCACCGGATATGTCGCCTATTGAGCACGTGTGGGATATGGTTGGTCGGCGTCTCGCTCGTGATCCGCGTCCTGCAGTTTCCAAAGACGAACTTTGGTTGCGCATACAAGCGATATGGAATTCTCTTCCTCAAGCAGATATTCAACATCTGTTTGACTCCATGCCACGTCGTATAGCAGCACTTATTGCAGCGCATGGTGGCTGCACCAAATACTGATTTCGGACGCTTAATTTGTTTCTTTTGTTTTGAAAATTTCATCATTTATTTGTATCAGTACAAGTCGTTTCTGCATTAAATTTCATTTGATTCTGATGATTCTTTCATGGTGTTGCATTTTCTACAAACAGCAGTATATATTGTGAGAGTGTGAGCTAATAGTAGAAATTTAATGGTCCAAAATGAAAAACGACCCGAAATGAAATGTTAGGTATTCCAATGAGTCTTCTAACTAGTTTTTTTTTAATAAAACATCTAGTGTTTTCGTCATTTTTGGCTCAACATTACCTATTTTTACATAATTAATTATGCATGTGTAAACCGCCAAGGAAGCCCCCACATTAAACCCAAAATTGGTGATTTGAATAAAAAATGGTGCTTATGAAAAGCACAAAATATGTTTATTGAATGTAATTTTGCACAAAACAAAATTTTTTACGCATCAAAAAGTTTTTAAATAGATACACTCCTATCTTGACATGATGTGTATTTTGAAAAAAGAGGAGCCGTCTCGACCCAAATTGTAGACTCGGTCCCCCTTTTTTCGGTTTAAAAAAAGTGTTTTTTTCCCTCATATTTGTATTCAATAAACATATTTACCCCTTTTATCTGTGTCATCGTTTTATTCAAGTCACCAATTTTGGATTAAGTAGAGATCTCTTTGGTGTCTACGCATGCAAAATTATTTGTGTAAAAATGGGTAATTGAGCAAAAAAGGATGAAAATACCGTGCATTTACTACTCTTTTGAATGGAAAATTAGTTGATAGACATATTAAAATACCCCTCGTTTCATTTCAGTTCATTTTCGCCACCCAAGGGGCTTTTGTTTTAGTTGGATCACTTTTGGTGTACCAGATGAATTTTCAGTTTTTTTAACGATTGTTTTAATTTTAATTACATTTAGTTTAAATATATTCAATTTAATAATTTATCGTTTGCTTTAATTTTAATATCGGAAAATTTACTATTGTCCATTTCTTGATATTTCTTTGTTTATTTTAATTCTAATATTTAACTGAGTAGCTTAATAATAATTATAAAAACACACACCATGGGGGGTGCTAAATCTTTTGTTTGCAAAACTTTGCATAGAACTTTTTTTTTTTAATTTTTCTGTTTCTTTTTGGATTACTATTTGATCGGGTCAAGATGCTCAACTATTTTTTTTTTTTTTTTTTTTTTTTTTTTTGATTGACTGAATCAGGTTCGAATCCACGACTCAACGGAAACAACACCGACCGCGAGTTCGCAACCATGACCTCTAGGCTACCGTGGGCCAACCCCCAACACGGAACGTATTTTTATGCTGAAAAATATATCTAATTATTAATATTAAATTATGAAAATGCAGCACGTGTTTCTCTTATTATATATTCTCATTATGAATTGAGACCATATACAATAAACAAGTAATTTAACTTTTCAAATACCTTAAACCTTTTAAAGAAAGTTAAACCTTTTTTTAGTATTACAGAATTCAGTTAGAAAATAATAGAAGTTGTAAAAATGAGATATACACGGCTTTTGTGCGTGTGTGCGTGCGTGTGGGTGTGTGCAAAACTGTGAAATAAGAAAATTAAACTCGGAGTATTCTTTCTATTTTAAAAAAATGTTACGAGGGCTATGGTCAGATTCATCATTATTATTAGAAAAAACATCCTTAGTAAACTTTATTCCTATTTTTAGATTTTCTTTTAACTAATAAAAATGTCATTTGTTCCATTTTTTCCTCAAAATATGTGAAATAGAAACCCCTCTGTATTCTTTTTCCGCTGCAGAAGCGATTAGAAAACCAAGTTTAGCATCGGAAGTTTGCCAAAATATAATTTGGGGCGTTGCCACGAAATAGCGTAATATTTTTCATGTGCTCAAATCAACCTCGCTTTACTGTGCCGTCGAAATTCGCGTCGAGATATTTGATTTTCAGCAAAGAATAATAAATTTCACTTCTACGTTCATATTTTATTTGCTTCGGCTCAGTTCGAATGCCGTTTCGGGCTATTTTTTCTTTCGTTTCTGAAATATGAGTTCCATGAAATAAGTGCAATGCTGAGTCAGGGAAAAACATTAATACCTAATTAATTTGATGCTTCTGTGGCTTGAATAATTATTCGTGATTATTTACCTATAAATCATTAATAATTAGCATAGTAATAAAAGTCTGATGAAGTAAAATAATTATCGTTAATTGTCGTTTGAATTATTCATATATTTTCAGAAGATTGATTATTAATTTTTCCTCTATGAAGTATGGATGGTTTGTTTGTTTCGTTAGATTTATAGCATTAGTTTTCTTTTATTTGGCTTATTTTGGCGAAGTGTACAGAACAGCGATTCTATTTTTTTTTTTTTTTTTTTTTGGGCTCTATGACGGGAAAGTTGGATTCTTTGTGAATTCCTATACTCTCAGCAGTCGCACGAATACTTAACCGAAGGTCAGATTGAAACAAACTACTAAATTTTTCGATGTTGTCATCTATGTTTGACGTGGATGAACAAACCACGCATGCATCATCTTCAACATTTTCTTGGCCATCTTGAAAACACTTATACCACTCAAAAACATGTATACCCAATAAACATTCATTGCCATACACTTATTTCCATAAATGATAAGTTTCATTTTATACACACACACACACATACATATGTATAGCTGTTTTTCCAAGTCTTATATGAAAAATAATAACTCTATTGCGGTCGAAGACTACGGGAATGGAGAGGCACTGCGATCGGATGAGAAGGGATTACGCTAAACAGCTGTCGGTCGCTCGCTTTTGGCGCATGCGTACTTCTTCTGTAGAAGCTTCAGTCTCATTATTTAATAGCCACATCTCGTATACAGTCAGATGTGTCGTAAAATTCTACCTAACATTCTACCTCATGTGATAGCACCTTTTTCTACAAAATGACTCTAAATTCTCCGAGTATGAACTCAAAATAAACACGAATACGTTAAAAACGCTTTTTATCACATATTCGAAAAATGTCTTTCCTTCGTGAGAACAAGCTCTCCCTTCCCACTTTAATATATATATATTAAAGTGGGAATATATATATATATATACATATACATATTGTTACGTGGTTCCTTCTTTCCAGAAAATGCAATCATTTATTTATTTATTGTTTTATGTTTAATCAATGGCTATCTATTTCATACGCTATTGAATAATATTCTTCGAAACCATACTGGATTTCATTGGAAAGTTTTGTTTCGTTTATTGCCTTTGTATCAACAAACTTGACTTTTCAAAAATAATTTTACCTTTAATCTCGGGTTCCTTTCTAAATTTAAAAAAATCATCAGTTGTAAGAAAACGCATGATTAAAGTCCTATTAAATCAATGTAATAATATAAAATTTAAATTTACATTGTATCTAATATAATCTGTAAATATAGCTATTAAATTATGTTGCTATACAGAATTTGTATAAAAGAATATCCCAACTATGTACAGCTACTATTAACAAAATTAAAGAACTTTTGTGACAAATTAAATTACAAATAACACTTCAAAGCTTATGAAATCATAAATGTTCGATAGGATGAGGCCTGGTGGTCAATGTTGCTGACATGAGGCCGTCTTTGTTTCCTTTAAGTCATTGGGTTGAGCCCTGATGCTACTAAGACCCGTTGTGTAGCTAGCTGATGCATATTAAAAATTGTCGAGGTTGCAAGTATTTTCGTTGGCCTCGTGCAGAAATTTGGTGAAGGAGGTTCCAACTCAGGTGTTGTCCTCGTCACTTGACCGAGGTTCAAAATTACGATGTCCATCGCCAATAACCCTCGTGGTTGCTTCTCAGTGTGATGTAAATAAAAATTAACAATCTTATCACATCACGTGATCACCATCAGAAACCAGCGGCATTGAGAAATTGCTGCTATGACGGGTTGGTTCTAGAACTAATGATGGCCTTGCTTTTAATCGGTGACTCTGTGATTTTTCTAGGAGGAGGGGGGAGATCAAATCCCTATATTATTTTTTAACTGGATCTATATAAAATATTTTTTTCTGAAACAACCGGTGAATACTAATGTACTGAAAAAATGAAAATAACCACAGCCATTCAAAATATAATACCGAACACGCTGAAAAAAATATAGAATGAGTTCTATTACCAACTGGATATCGTTCACATTTCTGATGATCTTACTGAATATTTATAATTTTATCAACTTTAAGATATTATTTATCTCAAGTAGTTGTCTTGAGGACAAAATTTTTCGTTTAACCAAAATAAATTTTAACTTCTTTAGTTTTGTAATTGTAACTCTCAAAAGTTGGTGTGTTTTTTTTTTTTTTGTAAATACCTTGTGTAATGCTGTGTATTTTTAAATTAACTGTTTCATTTTTTCATTTGGTTATAATTTTTGAAATAAACTTACCTTGTGAAATTTTCTTTTAATTTTATCTTTAACATTTGCGACTGATTTTATTTTGTATAATCATTTCTAACTTTTTATATCAGAATCTTTACATTCATTTCTGAAATTACTTGTAAAAATAGGCAAAGAAGATAAGTGAGCTGCATTTTCTGATTTAATATATAACCGTATTCTTTTACCCAGTCAAAGGGTGGGACGACTCGTGCAAGGAATTTTGATTCTTCTAAGAGTGAAAAATTTACACATCACATTTGTAGCCTGACACGAATTTTAAAATAAATCAAATAGCAATTTTCTCACAATTATTAAGTGAGATAAATATTAAATTTATCAGAGTAAAGATTTGTTAATGAGAATATTATTAGTAAAAGTGAATTAGCAATTGAATTTCTTTCAAAATAAGATTAGACAGGTAAATAAACGAATGACGAGTCTCATAAACGATGAAACCCCATCGAGTGAGAATGCGTCTTTAATTAACCGATAGAACTGATCTACAATCGATCTAGACCAATGGAATGCAATGGATAATTACAAAACTCGACAATACAAATAGAACAATTAATTAGGAAAATATAACAATTAATGCTAAAATACAATAATATATAACTATACGGTATGGAGGAATATAATTCATTGTATTGTAGGGAAGTCATATTCAAAGTATACTATGGACGCATGCAATCCATTATATAATTGTATTGTATGGGGGAAAAAAGGATTTGAAGCTCTTTAAGTCAAAAAGGGATTTTAGTCAATATGTTACAGATCCAGACGATTTGAAGAATAGTGCTTGATTGATTGTTTATTAACGTCGCAAGACGACTGCTATTGGCGACGGATTTCGTAATTTTGACCTGGGTAGAGTGACACCTCAGACGATAATCTTAGTTAGCATTACACTCTTCAGAACCTCATATAATATCAGGGTGAGGGCTCTGAACCCCAATATATTTAATATGCTTTAGCTCCTCTACACGATGGGTCGTTAGCGGATCAGGGCTCGAGACCACGACTCCACTGAACTCTCCGATCACGAACTCCTGACCACGAGCACTTGGTAACCCTGACTTTTGATGAACAAAACACCCGACAATATGATTCAGTTATTCCCATTATTTATTTGCGTGTCAAAATGATGAAGTGTTTAACCAGATTCGCTTAGTGTAGTAAGAAAATTTGTATGATAGGAATGAAGAATTAAATTTTTTTACGTGAACAAAAGGAATATAAAAAACAATCGAAAGTTCTATGCAAAGTTTTACTAAGAATAGATTTATACACCCAAGGTGTGCTTTTTTAAATAATTGTTATTCAATTATTCAATTAAATATAAGAGTTCAAGGAAACGATGAAATATCGAGAAATGGACAATTGTAAACTCTTCCGATATTAAAATTAAGTGAAACGATAAATCATTCAATTGAATATATTTAAGCTGAATGTAATTAAAAGTAAAGCAAACGATAAATTCTTGAATTGGATATATTTAAGCTAATTATAATTAAAACTAAATCAAACGACAAATTAATAACTTGAATATATTTAAACTAAATGTAATTAAAATTGAAGCAAACAATAAAAAATTGAAAACTGATTTGGTTCCCCAAAATTGATCCACTTGAAAAAGTAGTCCCTTTTGGGTGGCTAATAAAAGATATCCATTGGCTTAAGACGCCCATTATTTCAATTTGATGCAGAATGGATCATTGAAGGTCCACTGATGAAAGAATGATTAAAAGAAGGTGTGATGATGATAAGAATGTAAAGATCAGTGCATTTCTTATATAAATAGCAGTATTGAATCTATTTTTCGGCAAAAATATCCTAAAATGTTGCTATTAGAAGTACAAATTCCGAATATTTCATATGTCTCTAACAAGACATAATGGAGATGATGATAACATATGTAAAGATAAATAATTGACTTTTGAGAACAAAAGGATATCAGGAAAAGGGCGAATGGATAAAAATACTTGATTCAAAACAATACTGATCCCTAATGATCTGTTCTTAGGGTAGATAATCAAACAGCACTTTAAAAAAAGAAGAGGAAACCGAACTGAATTTTTGTGACACAAAATTGATGAGAATTTCTAGAGGCCTCCCCACCCTGGGACAAGAACACGCGCAATTCATAAGGGAAGATCTGTCATCGAGCGAATCTTCTGGGCGGACGGGCCTGAGAAAGGGGACACGCCTGATAATTGGCGACGCAATTACACAGACCACCGCAATAAATTCATTTGGCCGCTTCATCATCAGGTCCTGTGTCACCTCCAGGACTTTCTCAGGGGACAAGCGGAAAGGAACCATGAAATATCGGAGGGTTTTTCCACAGCATTGAATTCCTGTTGGATTTTTTAAGAAAATAAATATTGTGCAGGAAATCAAGCTTTATTAATAGTTCTGAATTTGCTTTCCGCCGGATTTCGATAAGTATTTCGAAATAATCTGTTAATTTTCTGCCTTGTTTGGGACCTTGGCGATGTTCCACGTTGACACGACAATGGTGTAGTGTAATAAATAGGGAGGGGGGTCACAACAGAAAAACATGTCTTCGGAACCTATTCATCCAAAAAATTAAGAATATGGTACTAAGTGTTACTGTAAAGACCTGTTCTTTGCTGTTCAGAACGGGGTATTTACATTGTGTGTATGCAGTCTAATTTTTTGGCTAAATTATTTACTTTGAATTATTAAACATATACATTAGATCCTCGTAAGTAAAAAACTCCTTCAATTTGAATTTTCGGTAACCTAGATTGGACTGCACGAAGCGGTGTTTTTTTTTTTTTTTTTTTTCCTCTTTTTTTGCTACTTAAAATTCAGAAACAATTCGCAAATTTATAAGAAAACGTTTATTTGTTTCATCCACGCTTTTTGGAAAATTATTTTCTTTACTGAAATATTTTAACCACAACAAGTTTATGAAAGGAAAGGAAGCGAGGGAGGTGCTGGGAAAGGTTACAAAAATTGTGTGCAAAGTCAACAAAACCTTTTTTCACCTCTTAATCACTAGTGGCAAATGGCATGGGTTGCTACATTGTCTAATTGAAAAATGCAATAACATTAAATGTACTTCTGTTGTTCACGAAATAGACATTTTAATTTTCTGTAAATATTATTCACGCTTCATTTTATTAGTATAGCGTTGATTTTATGTAAATATACTTTACTTTATTTTATTCCCCTCCCTCCATTCTCCAGTTAGCGTGGATTACTCATAACCAGACTGGTTCCGGTCCCAAATAAGGGTACCAAAATATACCAGCAGTTATGGGGTAACATATCTAAGGCTCCTTGTTTTTGTGATATATATCTTTTCAAAATATTAGTAGGACTTAAATTATTTTGTGTGGCTAAAAATGATATTTTAATTGTTCTATTGAACAATAAAAGTAATTTTTTTTAAAGAAAAAGTATTTTTCCTCTTAGTTGAATATGGATATGTTTTGTTAGATATATTAGTATTTAAGAGCCATTTGAAAGAAAACTATTACATATAACAGCTCCAAATTTTTAATGCGAATATAAAGAGTACTTACGCATATAGTGAACCAAAACTATTTTTTCTATAAGCAATACCTAAATTTTGAGAAATAATTTTTATATGAAAAAAGAAAAAAACTAAAATTTCAAGATTTCAAAATTCGGGAATATTTTCAAAGAAAATATTCAATATAATATCATTCAAAAGTTGATTCACTATATTTTGAGTGTTATTTTCTGTATCAGGAATAAAAAAAATTGTGTATTTATGAATATTATTTTTAAAAAATGGTACCTAAATACTAATATATATGAAAAATCATGTTCATATTCAATTTAAAGTGAAATAAAAACTTTTTCTCCAAAAAAAAAAAATACTTTTTAGTTCCATGAAACGATTTAAATGTCATTATTAGGCATTAAAAATTCCTAATCCCGTATAATTTTAAAACATTAATGTCACAAAAAGAAAGAGTCTTAAATTCGATATTTTATTTTCCCGCTGATTGTCGTGGTACCCTTAATCAAACTCAACGAAGTTTTACTGTAAATCATATAGGGTTATTACTACACTGATGTCATATTTTATTTGTCTGCTGATAAAATAAGAAAATGTTGTTCAGTTAAGTATTAATTTAATACAAAATCTGATTTTTATTAACTTATCAGTCTTGATTATTTCTCATACTTGTAAAATATTCAGATTTGCAGTTATCTAATAATTCTGTAAAATTGAATTCTTTGAGGTTTTGTAAGAAGAACGAAAAAATCCAATTCAGTGAATTTTTATCAGTGATTCAAATAAGAGGGGATTCAAAGGATCGGTTAAAGATTTTTTTCTTTAAAAAGAAGCAGGAAAAAACAATTCCTCTGAAGTAAAAAAAAAGGATTTTCCTTAGGAATAAAGTCTTTAAAAAAGTCGAAGAAAGTATATGTTCCTCCCTTAAAATGCACTTTTTTTTTTATTTCATTCAACTTAAGTACCAATAATTAAAATAAACCAATTTCGGTTTTTTGATTGCTTTTTAACGTTACACTGAGAAGCAATACGGTGGCTATTGGCAGAATGCTAACATCAGCATTTGTTGGCAAAAATAGAAATTTTTTTGGTACCTTTCCGTTTTGCTGGGGCAGGTGGTAATGTCGCCAAAAATGATATAACCAACGCTAAAGGGATTATATTTTTCTTATATGTATTGTGTGTGTTGTCGCCAATAAAGTTCACTTGGCGAGATTTGCGCCTGCGAAACGGAAGAGTACCATTTTACAACGTTTTTCTGTATTTCACTTGGTGTGTGAGTCATCAAATTTTCTACCATTAATTTAACCAACTTTCCATTCTCTGAAGCTTTGGGAATCGTTCTTATTCGCCTAACAATGCAATATTCAGACCGACAAGTCTTAACTAATATTTCAATAATTTTTTTTTAATAATGCAGTTTAGCTCAAACATTTGGCGTAATTTCAAAAATTGCCAAACTTGGAGATTTTTTTTTGGCTGAATGTTAAGTGCGCGAAGCGTACCAGGGTAATCACATTTGGCAAAATACCGCCAAATATATATATATTTTTAAATAAACTTTGCCACCATATATAAACGTTGGTTTTTATCTCTAATTATTTTACAATTTTTACAACAATAAAGAGTAGCAAATAACAGTAAATGTAGGAGCAAAGAATAAAAGATAAAACATAATTACGGAATTCAAAATAAAATAAAATCTAGCAATGTGTTTACAGAGTATGATGTCATTATTCTAAGATTTCCACTTTATCATTTTCCACTTTTCTTTCTTTCTTTCTTAGAATGACATCAATCTGCCTTCCATTGACGTCATGATTTCCTGATAATAACGGATGCCGATACTACGACTCACGCCTGCAGGGAGTCTGTAGATGAGCGCTTTGGTTCAAATAGTACACACAATAGGAAAAATTGAAAAATTCAGAAATGAAAATATATACATATATACTGGGTTTACTATGATAAGAACACAATAAGGAAAATTGAAAATTTAGAAATGTAACCAAATATTGAAACTATTATGAAATTTTTAGGTAATTTTTACGAGCCCCAAGAATACAGGATTTAAGCATGAATTACAAATTAGGATTTAAGCATGAATTACAAATTAGGATTTCACTCTTAGACTTCAGCCAAATAGGTCTTATTTCAATAACAGGACATTTCAAATGAAAATCTCTGGTAAAAGAGCAAGAGAAAACATAAGTGGTCAGCATCTTCAACAGAGCCACAGGAACATAAATTTGTATTTTTCAAATGGAAACGATTTAAATAAGAAACGAAGGGCCTATGACCAAATAAGAAACGATTAATAAAACCTAAATTGGAATAAAAATTCAAATTTGGTTTTGGAATATAGGACTGAACCCGAATACCGATATTACAAGTGGGGCTTTGGGCGAAAGACCTATTCATTCTGAATCTCTGTCAAGTGACTCAAACGACACCTGAGCTGGCACTTCTCTCCCCGAATTTTCACACCACGTCAACTTGAGGACTTGGGAGCTCAACAGATTTAACGTGCAAAAGCTCTGCTAAACGGCGATTTCTTAGTGGTATCAGGGTTAGACGGAAACAACGTCGGCCACGAGTCCACAAGTCACAATTTTCACATTTTAAAGTCATGTTCATGGCTAATCAAAAAACAAACTCTTGCATCAATTAACTCTTCTTTAAAAAAAAAAAAAAGACAGGACAACATAATAAATAAATTACATAACTGAAAATTCCTAAATTAAAACTAAATTTTTTTTCATCATGTTCTGTAACATTTGAAGGTTTGGAAAGATTCATTAGTTTTATTTCTCTCTCAGTTGAAATATCTAAATTGGTACTAATTTTTCGGTTCTCTGAAACTGAAACATTATTAGAGTACCTATTTCCTCTGAACTGTCTTTTAAGAGAATAATGTTTATTTTTATTTCCTACAGCTGTAAAAATATTAACACCTGATAATAATTCATTATTGTTTCAAATAAAAGTTGACTTTTGTTTTGCAACTAAACAAGCATAGTTGTCATCAATTCAAGCTCTACTTAAATAAAACAAGTTTTGCCAGATATCATTAAATTCTACGTCGTCAGATACTAGCACAATGCGTAATTATTTTAAATATTGCATCAAATGCTTACTAAAATTATATTAAAGAGAAATATGGTATTTTAATTCTGTTAAACAACTTTAAAGAGCATTTAAATACTGACTTCCGGTCATTTAAATACTCACATCCGGTTTTTTGAGCTTTACTAATTCTTTAATATCTTGGCTTTTAAGTGACGTAAAAACAAAATAAGAAGCTAAAAAAGTTTTATAAAGCTAAATAAATGCTTTATTTTCAAGAAAATAAAAAATTGAAAACGTTATTGTTTGCGAAAATTGACAATTTCAATTTAATCGTTTACCTTAAATCTGTCCAGGTTATAAATCTTCAGGTCGTTATGGTTTGAGTAGCCTAGTGGTTATGGTTGCCGACTCATGACCGGTGTTGTTTCCGTCCAGTCGGGGATTCGAGTCTTGATGTCATTTAAGCCTCAATGTACGTTAAATCTGGAGCTGATACACATTAAATTTTTCGAGGCTCAAAGTCTTGCCTTTGGCGTGATGTTGAAGTTAGGAGACAGAAGTGCCAGATCAGGTGTCATTTGATTAAGGTTCAAAATTACGAGTTCCGTCGCCCACAGCCCACATGTCAGTTTGTCATGGCAAGGAGATTAAAGCGCCAATTTAGTCGTCGACTTTGTCATCTCACTTGACTCAAAACTACGAATCGTCTTGTCTGTTTAACAGACTTTTGAGTCGGGTTAGGGGGAAAAAAAACTAGATCCACTGTATATTTTGTTGTTCTACCACGACAGCAATCTTGAGAGATTAAACCAAAAGTTATAACTACAATTAATAGTGTTTCGTAATCAAGAATATGCCTTTTACAGAATATCTGTTGGATAAGCATTAACATTTTATCAACTTTTTAACACTATTTTTATTCAATTATTGATCGTTTTCATCGTCTTCTCTTCTCACTTGATTACTTGAAATAGATGCATGGCTTCTTTAAGCTCTAACACATCATTAAGTAATTGAGCTAAGGTCAAATTACAAAAATTTTACTCTAGTTGATATTTTATTCTTCTACAATACACTTGAGACTCGGCCAGGATTAAAATGCAGAAATTTACTCATCCTACATAAATGTCTTTGCTGTATTCAGGAATTTCCTGCTCGCCTGGGATACTTAGTTCTCATCTTTGCCAATGAAATTTCGAAATCAATAAATAAATACGTGTACTGTTGAAACTTCGGTGATATCTTAATTTCAATATATACGGCAGATGTATATATAATAAAATAATAAACTCCTCTGCTGATAATTGTCTATATAATCAACATTTGCGGACTAATTACTCTTCGATACCTAAATGAGACTTTATGAAAGATTTGAATCGTATTCTTAAATAATTCTGTAGATGCAACTTGATTCTAGTACACCAACACTTACGCGGAAATCGGGGCCCATATTTACTAAGCCGTGGGTTAGGTAAACAGCGAATTACAATATTAACATAAACTGAGTCGATAATATTAGTTCTAACACCGACATAAATTTTCTGCATAGTGAACATTTGCTTTAAATTACAGAGTAATTTATTTATTCGAGGAAATAAATCTATGTATATCATTTTCAGAATATGCAAGTCAATTGCCTGTTACAAAAAATATTCAATTAAAAAAAACTTACAATGAATTTAATTTTCTATAAGTATTTTTTTTCAACCAAACTTCAATGAATGATTGTTTTTTACTGTAATTTGTTTCTCTTTTTCATCTCTTGCATAGCAGATCTTATTTGAGATGCCCTTACCCAAGATTCAAGTGGCTCAAAATAACTTAGTAATAACTCTAATGTTTCGAGAGTCTTAGAAGGCGTGATTGGAATCTGTTTTGGTTCATCTTTTCCCTCATTTCAACCTAAAATACCTTCAACAATATCATCCTTGTACCTTCTAGGCCGCGGTAGCCTAGTGGTCATTGTCGTGGACTCGTGGCCGGGGGTTTCCATCGATTCGTTGGTTCAAGACCTATTGCCATTTATGACCCGTGATGTAATGGGGCTGATGCATGTTAAATCTGTTGAGGCTCTAAGTCCTCCTGTAGACTGAGAGTGGAAGTTTGGAAAGGGGGATGCCAACTTAGGTGTCATCCTCGTCACTTGATCGAGGCTCATAATTACGAGATTTGTCACCAATAGCCCTCCGGTTGTTACAAGTGCGACGTTTATAAAACCAAACTAAACCGTGTACCTTCTAATGATTAGTCATTATAGATTATTCATCACATTTAAGCATGGGGGATCTTGAAATTAATTTCTTACAAAAAGTAATTCAAACTTAAACATTTCACATTTCGAGAAATAATGATTCATGTATATAAAATAAAATGGTAGGGGGGAGAGTATTAATGAAAACTCTTAATAGAATTTTGTAGAGCAATCCGAACAAACATTTCATAAAATGAAAAAAAAAAAATGAATTGAGATTCCATAATGTCTAGTAGTCATATCTCAAATAATTGCTTTTCGAGGGAGCTGTAGTAAAACCGCGTGTAAAGCAGACTCGCGTGGGACTGAACCTCGTGTTAACGGAGTTCGACTACAGCTAAACAAAAAATATTTGCCTTATTCTAACATATCTAGCTTCTTCATTATTATTTTATTTATATCATAAATTACCATTTTATTATTATTTATATTATATAATTTATATCATAAGCATATTTTGAAATATGTTAGCTATGTAATATTCAAACAGTGTATTGTTTCTATATTTATTTATTTATAATTTGGTGCTTTTTTAATGAATATTATACGTCAATAATTCTTTGTTTTGCAGCAATTAAAGGCGAACTAATCTTTAGTGGTTCTTTTGGTACAGTCATGTATCACACTTATTGTGATTATAATGCGTAATAATAAGGAATTGATAAATAACTCTTCATAGTTTTGCTAAAGAGTAAACATTTGTTTGAATATTTTTCAGGCGATATATAAATTTAAATAATTTGTAGTACACAGAAATTATAGTACTGCATAATTCCTGATCTATAGTTCTTTATTAATAGAACAAGTATTATAAAAAAATATTTAAAATCAATTCCTACTTAGGTCAACAAATTTTTTTTTTATTTCAGTTACATTTTATTAAATAATTACATTTAATATAAATATGTATACACATATGACAGAATCACAATATTAAGTAGCAAAAGAAATTTTTTCCTGCGATCCACATGCTTCGTCACTGACGTTATTTATTCTAAATTTATATCCTGCTAAATATCTTATATAAGAGAAATTTTTTCTCCCATATAAAACTAAAATTAATTATTTGAAAATCAAATAAGAAAATTTTATGCTTCGACGAGATTCGATCCGAAGCCATAAAGATTCTAAGCCGACGTTCTTCCAACTTTGCGATTGTAAGATGAATGACATTGTAGAAGCATTGGCTTGTTTCTTAATTCATCCGGTAAATTAAAGGGTTGGAATGCAGTTTAGCACAACCACCCTTGGCGACAGGAATTAGTTGGCGGTACTTTGCCAAATGTAGCTACCCTGGTCAGCTTCACGGACTTAACGTTCAGCCAAAAAAAATCTCCAAATTTGGCAATTTTTGAAATCGCGCCAAGTGGTTGGGTGAAACTGTATTTTCACCAATTTTTATTTAATTAATGAACTTATATTTAAAAAAAACTGTATTATCATCAAGTGTTATCCACTACAAGTTTTAAAAATGAATTTGAACTTTAGTGAATGAATAAAAAATATTTTAATAGCGATTGAAAATTTGAACAAGATAATATATAGGAAGACTGTGAGCTAATAGTAGGGATTTAATAATAATAGTCAATAACAGACAATAACAAATAATAATGGAGTGTATTGACAATAATTCCACATATTATTTTTTTGAAAAATTTCATAAGATATTTCGTCCCTATTGAAGGATTCAGCCGGTTCTCACCGCTTCAGCAGTACAGCTACCTTTTCTTTTGACAAGTTTGTGGAATTGATTGTTAAATTACTTAAGTCCCGAACTGGTTTGGACCCCTTGAACCTTTAGTGGCCGATCTACTTCTTTGAATCTTCGGGAACATTAATAAAGTATCGGTTGACAAATCTCGGCCAAAAACAAAATTGTAGGAGCTTTCTGGTTCTTTTGCCCAAATCCACAAGAACGGCGAGAAATCATTTTTTATTGTTTTCTCACCTCCCCTTCCCCTCCCCAATGACAAATCACCGAATTGAGAACTTCTTCCCTGGGCAGGAGGGGCGTTGTCGATTATGCATCCTCTTCGAAATGAAGTGAAGAGAGCTTCAAAAAGCAAAACAAGTATGTTCCCTTTTCTATTTGATGAATGAGAACACTTCGAACAGTTTTTCGAATCTTCAGCAGACGATAATTGCGGATTACATTTATTCGGGAGTGTTGGAACGCGTCCTGGTGTGTCCCGGGGAAGTCGTTTGTCATCGGCCACGGAAAAATTCACCGAACGATTTATATATAAATATTTTTTTTTTCTTTGTCCCTCCGAATGGTTTGTTTGAAATGTATTGAAACAGCTGCAAATAATGAAACGATTTTCCTCTCTGTTGTCTTGTTGATGTATATTAGGATATTATTACTTTCTAAAATGTTTCATTAGATATATATATAACATGGGAGGAGTTGCAATAAGAACTTCACTTTCAATACTCTTTTTTTCAAACACAACTCGCTTTGATAGAGTGCTTTGTTTCTGATAATTACGGTTATAATGAGTCAACTCATTTGTTTCAGGAACGCTTGTATTGTCCTACCGCGGAAGTTGCTCTTATCAATAACTCAAATGTGAAGAGAAAAATAGGTACAGAAAAACAGGTAATTAGAAGCGTGAAATTTTATTCTTCAAGGGATTAGCTTGAATCAAGGATAATAAAAATAAAATTAGGGTGATTTGAAAATAAATGATTTTTATTGTAAAAACTATTCCTTCAAATTATATCACAATAAAACCTATAATCTTGTCATTGTTTAAATAAACGATACCAAAACTAATACACGTAATTCAACACATCTAATGAGGAAATGTTTCATCTCCAAGTTCTGAACAGAAATTTTGGAAATCGCAATTTGATTTGATAAAGTTTAGAGAAACAAGACTCATTATACAGAAATCTATTTGTTATATTCGTAAAATTCAGTATGAATGATTCTTAATAAGTATTTAAATTACAAAAAAAAAAAAAAAAAAATGCTTTGAAAAATATCCGCAACTTTTTGAGTTATTAAAGTTTCTTATTTTTTTTATCTCGTGCTTATTTATTATTCCAATATGATTTAAAATTTGATATGAAGTGATAAAAATGATCATTGGGTTTAAATTGACTAAATATCAAAAGTATTACAAATATGAAAATGGACTATATAATATAAGTTCGGCGGCCGGTGGTTTTCCGACCTCGAGGAGGGGGAGAGAGTTGATGACCTTGATGCGGCAGCGTTGTTTCGAACCCTGGACCAGTGGGTGCAAAGAAAAGTTGATCGGTCGCTTTTTGTCTTGGCTTGACCAACTTGGCTAAAGAGAACGCCTCATTCAGGCTAGTTAGTAAGACATTTTAACCTCTGGCGCTGTTGTAGAAGAGAGTCACCGCATACTCCCCCTCCAGTGTCATCGTGATGATACGAAGAGAGACAATTGTATTTTTGTACAGAAGGAAGCTTTTTTCTTAATTTTTTTCAGCCATTACTGCAACTGATATACATCCCTCCCTGTTGAATTGAGTTTTGTTTGGAACAGTTTTCCCATTTTGAGACATCGGCTGCCTCGTGTAGAGTGGTGGGTCTAGTCGACACGTACACCAGAGCCAGAATATCACTAGTCGTGATTTGTGGGCCTTTTTCTTAGTTAGACATACAGAGGCAAGTGCTTTGCGTCGGGGGCATATGCAATCAGTAGGTATAGGTTATGTTACCATCTAGTGTTCAAGTCCTGGGTCACCACTTCGGCTCTGGATGAAACATTGGAGGATGCTATTCTACAACGTGCCCCATGGAGGGGGAGAGAGTGTTTTGTGACCTTGTTATGGCAGCGTTGTTTCAAACCCTGGACCAGTGGGTACGAAGTTAAGTTGATCGGTCACTTTTTGTCATACCTTAACCAACTAGGCCAAAGAGATCACCCCATTCGGGCTAGTTAGTAAGTCATTTTATCTTCTGGTGCTGTTGTAGAAGAGAGTCGCTGAATAAGAAAAGGGAGACTTTTTAAAATTATGCTTTGTAATTACAAATATTCTACGTGTTTTGTCTTCCCTTACACGAACTTCAGTTCTCCTCCCTCTCCTCCCCAAAGACTTCAGAGTATATCATTGTCGATGATCGTACTAAATGCAGTTTTGGATGTACTTAACGTAGTAACATCTTCTTAATATCTGGCTGTGGAACACCCAGTTTTCGAGTAGAGACGTGTTGATTTCTAAGCGTAAGTGCAAAGTAGTCTGAAACTCTACTACCTTTATCAAACTTTCTCAACCTGCACACCCAGGGGAACGTGAGATGCTCACTAGGAGTATGTGGGGGGAAGGTGATGGGGGACATTGATAGATTTGTCACTTCGCCAGTGCAAGTAAGGGTATTCCAAGTTTGTGACGTTGGACTATTCGTGATTTTCTCGTCACTAACTTTGAGAACTTATTGGTAATTTGAATTGCATACAATTGCAATTCCTTGTCAACTAAATGAAACGTGTTTAGGTTGCCACTACTCCCTCCCCTTCCACGGAGCAAGGAGTAGAAATGTATCCCCCGTTGTTTCGGAGAAAACGTCCTGCGCAAAGTGGTGACCCAAGGCTTGGACACTAGATGGCAACACAGCCAATACCTACTGATTGCATATGCCCCCGACGCAAGAAACACTTACCTCTGTAAGTCTCACTAAGACAAGCGCACACAAATCACGACTTGTGATATTCCGGCTCAAGCGCACGTGTCGACGAGACCCGCCACTCAACACGAGACAGTCGATGACTAAAAAATGAAACTGTTCAAAGAAAAAACTCAATTTCAACAGGGAGGGGATGTGAATCAATTACAGTAATGGCTGAAGAAATCAAAGTAACTTCTGTACAAACCAATATTTCTCTTCATATCATCATCACAATGATACTGGAGGGGGAGTACGCAGCGAATCTCTTCTACAACAGGGCCAGAAGAAAAAATGCCTTACTAACTAGCCCAAATAGGGCGTTCTGTTTTGCCGAGTTGGTTAAGGCATGACAAAAAAAAAAGCGACTGGTCAACTTTTCTTCGGACTCACTGGTGCAGGGTTCGAAACAACGGTTGCGCATCAAGGTCATCAACTCTTTTCCCCTCCTCGGAGTCGGAAAACCACAGGCCGTCAAAAGGTAAATTAGATGAAGACAAGAAATGTACTGAAATTAATTAGATAGTGATAAATAAACGAAATAGAATTGAAAGAAAGGAGAAGGGGGATAGAGGATAACGACAAGTTGATAATTACATATATGTAAATCGGAATGAATCATCAAAATTAAACGTTTGCATCGCAAGTAGTTGGAAGTGACTCTGGATCAGAGGAGTCGAATATGCTAAAATACAGAAGTGGTTGAATCGTAATGAATGATTTAATAACCTAAGTCTTTATCATTTGAGCTAAACCAGGATAAACTGAGTCAAAAAGGTTTCGAGAGAATGCGAACTTGCATATTCTTTGATAGATAATAAAGTGTGTTGTCCTTCTCTTACATGCCTTCAATTGGGTATTTGAATTATTGACTACTTATTTAAAATTTAAGATGTTTTTGAAGTTAAATAACGATGGAAATACTTAACAAGATTACTGACAAAACAGTCTGTTATGCCAACAACCTTCCAATCTCTGGAATTGAAGTGATCACTGTATCTTGTAGATCTGAAGTGAAGGGAGAAAGGAATTAAACAAGGGGGAGGTATTGGGAGTCTCCATTGAGTTGTAACACTGATAGATTATACAAGAGGCATCTGATAACTAACTGAGTAAGATATCTAGAGAAATATCTGAGGGAAGGTTCTTTTGTGATTAGTCGTTATTCGTAATTGTTTAGTTCTTGATTGTATTTATGGTGTTTTCGCCAATAAATATAGCCAAGATTCCGAGTATGTGGATAACACATCAATCAATAACTCCCGAGTCTAACATTGAAAACAACATTTTTTTTGCAA
>BMAW01033439.1:0-15161 GCA_019974015.1 Nephila pilipes | reverse complement strand
TAGTCTGTGTGTGTGTGTGTGTGTGTGTTATTAGGAAAGTAAGTACTGTTTTGAAAAATCAACTAGTTAACAAATTTTTTTCAAGCAAATTTTATTTTCAAATGAAAGAGCTTGCTTTAAACTATTTTTCTACATAGTTTCCGCCGATATTCAAACACTTGTAGTAGCGGGTTACCAGTTTTTCTATATCTCCTTCATAAAACCTACCCGATAATGACGATAACAACGACTTCACTGCATTTTCCACCTCATCGTCGGATTCAAAGCACTTGCCGCCTAGATCGAGCCTTATGTACAGAAACAAGAGGTATTTGGATGGCGCCAAGTCTGGGCAGTAAAGAAGTAGTATGGGACCGAATATTGCCACAGAACAACACAATTCCTTTACTGTGTATTCTTCTCCGTTTATTTTGAGTTGCTACTCTTAATTTTCTTAAAGTCTCACAATATCGTGCCTCATTGAAACGAAATTCCGTAAGCAAAATCCCTTTCCTATCCCAGAACACAGTGCTTATGATCTTTCTGCTGACATTGTCGTTTTGAACTTTTGTTTTTTTCGGAGAGTGATTGTGTCTCCACTCCTCTAATTCTCGTTTCGATTCTGGTGTGTCATGACGAAACCATGTTTTATCACATGTCACAATTTAGTTTAAAAATTCCTCTTCCTCTACACTGTCTTGTGTGAGAAATGTCAATGCACTGCCAAGTCGTCTGGTTTTGAAAAACATCAGTGAGCATTTTTGGAACCCATCGGGAACACACCTTATGATTACCTAAGTGGTCTGCATCAATTTCGTACAAAAAAGTGCGTGAAATTTGTGGAAATTCGTCTGAAAGCGTCGTCATTGTGAAACATCTACTCTCATGGATTTTTTCATCTACTTTCCTTACACAGATCACCGTTGACAACAAAAGGCTGACCACTCCGAGTCTCATCGCGGACATTTTTTAGACCTTCATCAAACATTCTAACCTACTTTCTCAGCATTCCATCACTCATCGTGTCTTCACCGTAAGCATCTATAAATTCACCATAAATTTCAGCCGGTTTCACATTCCTTGATTTCAAAATACGAATTACAGCACGAATTTCACAGTTGGGGGTATCAGTAATTGTCTTAAATATTTTAATTGTGTACAGCAAACAGAAAACACAACATAGAGCAACCAGAAGGACGTCAGTTGAGATCCAGTAAACAAGGAAGACGTGCGCGGGCGTGGAGCGCCACTCGCATCGTTACGACAGCGATACAATGAAACAGTACTTACTTTCCGAATACACCTCGTATAAGGGTGGATAGGTGGTTGAAAATTTTATGTAACACCACTATAACGAATCATAGTACTTTATCAAACTCTTATGAAGAATTATATCATTATAACTTATTTATTATTATATTAGAATCTTCAATTTTTAAGTTCGTAAGTTTCTGCTTTAAGGGGTCTCAGGGGTGTTAAATTTTTCTCGACAGCTAACAATGTATACAATTTTTGATTAACTATAACAAATTTAAATTAAATAATTTGATATTTATACATATGCTTTACAATGTATGAGGTTTCAAATACATCTAAAATGCTTACAATATATTATTACTTTTTTATGTTATGAGACCCAAAAACATTTAAAATTTCTTTTTGATTTCAGAAATTTTGAGTAAGTTCCACTACACGTAAGATATTTTTTGCACAATTAGGTCTAAGTACTTACAAAAAGTTCATTTACAAAGTCAAATATACCCTTTTAAATATGAGACCATTCAAAAGTATATAAATCTTTAAAAACTATTTTAAAAAAAAATTAAATATTTCAAAATTTTAAACATTCCTTAAAAAAATTAAATATTTCAAAATTTTAAACATTTTTTTTAAAAAAATTAAATATTTCAAAATTTTAAACATTTTTTAAAAAAAAAATAAATATTTCAAAATTTTAAACATTTTTTAAAAAAATTAATATTTTCTTACTTTTTTTTCAAATAATTAATAAATGTATGACATTAAATTTAGGCTGAATTCAAAGAATTCATTGCGCTTATTATACATACAAACTTTGAAGTGTTAAAGTATTATAAGTTTTGAAATATGCTGCGCGTAAATGTGAAAAAAACTCAAACATTGAAAAATGCGTAAAAAATTATAACATTCAATTATAAAATTATATTTTTAAACTTACATATTCAAGTGCTCCTGGATCATAAAATGTGCCTTCCTTTTGCTGTAACCACTTTCTTTCTTTCGGAATCGTTTTGCTTTGCGTGCTTCAGAAGATGATGCCAAACTCCGTTTTTTCGAAATCTTGATTCTTCGTTTGTCACGTTCAGCCAGTGATAAGCAAATATTCTTGTCTATTTTTAAGCCAGACTTTTCTATGACAGAAATAAGTATTCGGCTACCGTCATTGAAAATGCTGGTGGCCAGATTTATTGCAATCTTTGCAACCTGAATACCAGAACCAATTGTCTTCGGGCAAAATTTCCATATTAATGAATTCAGACATTCATTTGGGTTCTGCGTCTTGCCACCTAAACATTTTCTCAGTAGTTTTGGATGAGATAAATCTGCTAACACTGACTTTATAACATCACGTACTGCTTTAGCAATGAGATTTTTATGGTTATAGTTTGCCTGAGTATTGTTATTAATTGCAGCGTTATATCTACACCATGTATCTGGAGTTGTTAGACAAGACAATGCATGGGTTCATCATTTGTGCTTCATCAGTGACCCCAAACTGCCCAAATAGCTTTCCTCATATCTTTCACACTTGTAGAATTGCTTTGAATAGCATTCCCATAGTAATGGGTAAGTTTATCAATCAAACTATCAGTCAGCCTACCTTTACCGTCAGACAACTTCTTTATTCCATGTAATAATTTTAGCTACCTAAGTCTTATGTCCATCCGCTTTTGCACGTGACCAACACATTCAACCTTCTGAATTAGATGTACATTCCCATATGGTTTGCTTTCAGAAAGAGCACTGAAAGTTTTAGCATCACCGTCTTTTATATAGTTGGAATATTTCAGATTGTGAAGCTTTTAGGAACAATTGAAAATTCTCAACTTTCCAACTACCTCCATTTTACTGGGAGAGCCAGAAGAGTGTTTTCCGCAAGAAATCCTATGGTCTCTGCCATTTCTTGTATTTCAGACCAAATTTAACGCCTTTGTAAAGATCGCATCCTTTACAAAAGGACGATAGTACTTTTATATCTAAAACTTTACCTGTTTCTGCACCTATCACAGAGCACACTCCAATTAATGACGAGTGTCCAATCATCTTCCAAGTCCCATCACGGCTGATTGTTAGGATGCTATCAGGTGGCGAAAATTTTTCTTCTTCCGCTGCTCTTTTCTAACTTGCTTCTGCTACCTCTTTCGTAACATGCAAATAGTTTATTGTTTGTTATATCATCATAAGCTGTTTGCTCTACAGGAACAGGAAGATTTATCATTCTGCAGAATGTTTTTAAGTCTTCTAACCCTCTGCCAATACATCTGATTCCCGAAACAGATTTTCTATTTATTTCTGGAGCATTTTTTTATTGCCAGTCATTTCACATCTTGTAAAAGAGCTGACAATCCCACAGTTTTTACAATCTATCTGAAAACAAGAAGACAAACCACGCCTTGATTTCTCAATTATTTTTATTGGTCCATGGCACTTATTGCAACTTGACATAGACAGATTAGAATTAAAAACTAATATGTGATCGAATATTCTATACCTTTTAAAATTTTCACTTATCGCAAAAAAATTATGTTTCAAAGGAAACTAAACACAAGCCAACTTGAATCAGATTTTGTGTTTACATCATTTGTTGGTAAGACTTTCTCAAATGATAAATTTTTCTTAACTTTTTTTAAGAAACTGATTTCCGTAGAATCTCCTTTTCTTTGGCATTTTCAAAGAACAATTTTCCATATCTCAAGTCAAGAATGAGTAAAGAATATACTTATTAATAATCAAAATTGTGTTCAAACAACGTGTGAAAATTAGCAAACCGAAATAAAACAAGTATATACAATGTGCAGAATTGCAGGCTTCCTTCTGATAAGTCTCAGAGATTAAAATATTTTATTGAGGCTGACTTAGAAGTGAAATATGGAAATATAAACAGAAACTAAAATTTTGAGGCCATGGCATCTGTCCATTTAAACAACGACCTTACTAAAATACACTTTGAAACTTTTCGAATAACTTTTCAAGTTTTTTGAGAGTCGTGAAATGGATGATATCACAAAAATTCAAGTTGAAATGAAGAACAATTTTTTTTTCCTAAAGAATCAAAAATTTTGAAGTCTACTACCTTTGAGACCTCATAAAATTTTCACTTGAGGAATATTGAAAAATGATTCCTTAATTTTAAATGAGTATCTCAGAAGTCTTACTATAAAAAAAGAGTCAACTCAACAGTTTGCAAAGACGTTACACCGATTAAAAACAATCATGTTTTAATTCTTGAAAATGAGGTAAGAAATAATATTATTAACAATTACACAATAACTACCGATATGTAAAATCTCGTATATTATAAAATCCAAAGCACAACACTACCTGAATGACTTTCAAAGTATACTAGAACTTCATTCGCAAAAGCATAGAAAACATTGGTTTTATAGTGTGAGTAAAATAATATCTTAATCAGTGTAAGCAAGCTTTACTTTGTTCTCATTTGAGAGAGACTGCATATGAGTTTGCGTAGACTCCTCGAATTTGAAGACATCTGCAGAACATAGCAGCAGATATTATCATTACTACTGATCTCAAATGCATGAAATGAGCAAAGGCGCAGAAGTGTTCCTCCTCCATCGACCTGAAAGTACTAGGATTCAGTTTTGCGTTGAGGTTGCTACTTGAGGATCTTAGAAAAGTTTATCTTAAAGCTAAATATTTGGACTTGACGGCAGGACACTTTACGATGTCTAAGAGCAGCTATTTGTGATAAACCTATCTTAATCCATACGATTAACCGTAATATCAAAAAATATAGTAAACAATATCTGCTAGGCAAAACAAATCATATTCTAATATTTAAAAAACGTAAAAACATTCCCCGAAAATTACAAGGGAGTGATAAGCGCAGTATTCTCCAATTTTTAAACAAGCGTCCGATTCCTTTTATATATAGTGGTGGATATAATTGCTTGAATGTATAATTTAATTTTTAATTAGGTTTATTTTATTAAATTATATTTAATCATTTATAAAAACTATATTCATTTCATTATTTTAGTGGATTAGCATCAAAGAATTGGTTCCAGTTCAAATGTGTTCGTGGTATTTGTATTGAACTATCAAAATATCCATTAGTGTCAGTTTTTTTAATTTCGCATCAAGGGAAATGTGTCATTGTACGAGAAAAGATTATGTTGCATATTGTTAACATCATTGTGGGTATCATATAAAGCATTTTAGATTATTATACCATGTTTTATAATTAGTTAAATTCAATGTTTATTAGTTTTACAGCATATGAAGAATAGAGGAGTATTGACCACTTTTTCATCCAATGATTATTCGGTGTTCAATACTATCTAGAATATGTCTCGTGTCTCCTTTTATGTTTTGTTTAATTGGCTCTGCAT
The DNA here is from genome assembly GCA_019974015.1 of Nephila pilipes. NCBI lineage: Eukaryota > Metazoa > Arthropoda > Arachnida > Araneae > Nephilidae > Nephila > Nephila pilipes. Next base: position 9,570 of record BMAW01033439.1, on the reverse strand, counting down.
GGAGGTTGTTCTCCATCTTTCCTCCAACGCTCTATCGGAGTGAAGGGAATCCATTGCTACATCTGCACTTGCCGGTTTCCAACTTTTGAAGAGGTGAAATTTGTTTATATCAGTGGTCACGCTCTGTCCGCACTAGATAAGGGATGAGGGAGACAGCCATCACCCTCAAATCATCTTTCATCAGAATATTTAGGTTTCATTAAATTTACTTCCCAAATATAGGTAACAGTTTATTCGTAAGATACTAAGTAATGAAATTTAAAAATATATTTAATGCTTTATTGATAGCTATTTTCATTTTGTTATTATTGTTATTTATTCTAAAAGAAAGTCATTATTTTTCTCCTAAAACCTCTATGTGCATAGACAATAAGCACTTTTGTGTTGTTCTGCTACACACTGTAAGCAATTTAGAACGTAAGATGGATTTCATATCTATTAATCAAAAACGATTTGACTAAAATCTATTCTGATATCATTATACATTTTTCCAAGGACGTTTTCAAGGAGAGGTGCACTAAACGTATATTTGTATCCAAAACAAAGAGACTTAACAACATTTTTGTAAAAATATAGGCTTGTAAATGAAGATGGAATGAAATGTATTTTAAATGCATTCTTAAAGTTTTAAAGTAAATAAACATTAAACCTTTTTGCTTTCTAGTTTGTAAAGTATTTCTAGAGAAACTTATCTCATGAAAATTGTGTATTCGTTTAAAAGGAGTCATTTTAAGAATATTAGCCCGAAAATATCAATAATGTTTCAGATCTTATGTAGAGTACATACGTCATACTAAAACAATTGTTCAGAATTCGGAAATGTATGTGATGGGATTGTTGCATTGTAGTATACATTCAAAAGTTCATATTTTCTTAACAGTACAGGTTGTTGATTTTTCAAAATCAGTATTGGTGATTTATTGTTGTTTTAATTTGTAGTGATTTTTATAAAACAGCAAAGTGTATAGAATCAATGTAAAAGGAATTAATATAACAGTCATTGAATTTTTTTATTTAAAAAATGAGACTTAATTTTGATGAAACTAATTAGGCGAAGAAATGATACTAAAAGTATTAACATTTGTTGAATACCTGCAATATGTTATTAATAAAATGAAAGAAGAATTTCAATTTGATTTCTCAATTTTAAAAAAAAATGTAGCATGTTCTTCGATTCAAAGCAATTTATATCATAAATTATGTTTCGTGTTTTGTAGCATTTAAAATTCATACTGCAAGATTATTTCTGAAATTTCAAGATACAAATAGATGTATATAATTAAATGAAAGTTAAATCCCATTAATATTTGTACATTTATTCTAACAGTTTAAAACTAATTCATAATATTAATTTCTTAAAGGAAAACAATACTAATTCTGAATATTAAAGTCAAACATAAAAAACAGCACTTAAGTTAAAGAGTGAACAATAATCTTAATATTAATATTATATATTATCTGTATGGTAATTCATTTTTCAAAATATAATTTTCAATGTTTTACTTTTAATTATTTTTGATATAGCAAATAAATAATTTCTCTGAATATATTTTTAAGTAGTTAAAATATTGACCTAAATCTAATCAAATGGCATTTGTTTAACCCAAGCATGGCTCTTAAATATTGATACATATCACAATACTACATATGCATGATTCCATTATTTTTCAATACATATTTACAAAACTAAATTATATCTAACTAAGGTTTCACCGAGTAGACCTTTTTACTAACTTTTTCAGTATTTTTGAATCACAAAATAGTTATTCACAATATATGAGTACATATTTATTTCAATACTAAATAAGTAGCGTTCTAAAATTCCAAAAATTTACATGGCTAGTAAATATGGTTCATTTTATTTTAAGTGTGTATTAAACAAATATAAAAGTAAAGATATTTTCTCCATATAGAGTAAATAAAATCAACAAATTTTGAATTGAGAAAAAAATAATATCTCATAATAAGTGATTATACATATTAAACATCGTCTTTATAATAAAATATAATGTACTTAATTTTGATCATGATATTAGGAAAAGCTTTCACCAGGGTTCTTTATATAAAATATCTAGAAAATGCTTTGGATTCTTAATATTGTAGCATTGGATAAGGTCGGTATTTCCAAAACCAAAGATTTCTATTCCTAAAAGCTATTGCCATATATCCATCCTTTGGATTTTCGTATACCATTAGGAGATGCAATTCTTAGCCTTAGGCAAAAGCGTGCCTAAGCAGGAACCACACTTACTGCTAATAGGAGATATCCCAAAAGCAAATACCTCTATTTATTGCACCTTATTTTCTTACTGTTTTTGCCTACCCAAGCATGCAAGGCCGTTAAGCTAATATCGTATTGATATTACCCTTGTATATCACCGTTATGTAGACAATAAACAATGCCGTGACTTGAAGCTTTAGAGTATGTTGTCCTGAAATATAAGTTTATATCCCATAAGATAGGAATGTTTAGGACCAAGTTTATTTTATTCAAATGAGGGTTGAAAAAGAATTTGGTAGTCCATTCGGAAGATATGCTTTCGAAATAGTTTCTGACTTAGAATTTCTTACACGTATGTATTTATGCAGACATTAAATGCATCTAAAATCTGTTAATAAGGAGTTAGCCCCATTTCACGTTTCGAAAAGAGTCAGGAGTATATTACATTATGATTTGCATATTCTGTTCTTCTAGGAGAGAGATAAATAATCATAGTACTAACTATGAAAAGTTTTCGATTTTAAAACATAACATTTGTAATAGATTTTATAAGAAATATTTATGCATGGCAACATAAATCTTATGCTAATTATACATTTATAAGTATAATGAATTTAAGATGCTCGGTATTCAAATATAATTCATAACTTTTAATTGATAATGAAATTTTATGGATATTATTTTCTAACAACTTTATATCACTTCTCTTAGCAAAAAAAAAAAGAGAATTAGAGTTAAGAATATTTTTTGATCACAGATTCACATAAATAGTACAGTTGTTACAATAATAACAGCAATAATAGAAGTAGTATTAATAATAGTAGAATAGAAGTAAACAAATAATAGTGATAGTAATAACAATAACAACCAAAAATATGTATTTTTAGAAGATACATTTCTTTTTCATTTCACGCACGCATTTACATTTATTGTAAATTTAAATTTTCTATAAATCCATGTTTAAGTATTTCAATCAATGATCTCATATATATATATATATATATATATATATATATATATATATATATATATATATATATATATATAAATTTGAGTGTGTGTGTGTATGTATATGCATGTATGTACATATGCATGTACATTTGCCTTGACACACAAAATACCAATATAATGGCAACGTAACAATTTAGCTCTTCATTATTAGAAACGAAAATATAGTAATGCCCTTTATAACAGAGAAAGAGTCATAATCAAAAGAATTTCAAATACTCAAGAAAATGAAAGCAAAATAGTAAAGAGTAAAAAAATGAAACGAAGTATAAAATTTAGAAAAAATGGAATTTAAGAACAATATTAAGCATACATTATACAAAAATATATTAAAGCTAAACCAAAGAATTACTGAAAATTAATATTATTCTGCTTTAAATTACTTTTAGAAAAAATTCATAGGAGGTATTGAGTTGAAACTAATTTCTTTCGAAGTAATTTAAATGTATTTTATATACATATTATGCTTTGTCCTGCTGCTTTCCTGCCTTAACTTGATGGGAGGGTGACCATAGACAGGATGGGTGAAGCACGTTGAGAAAGTATTCTCCGTTAGGAACAGCCAAGGCATGAAGGCCACCATATTTTGAACAGCTTCATCTTAGCAGATCCCTTGAGGAAAAGTTCTACAGTGCAAGAAATTGAGGAAAAATCTTACAGTGCAATATTAATGGTTTGTGTTCTACAGCATCTAAGATCAAGCTTGAAAGGATATTGGAACTTGCCGAAAAACACCAAGTTTCGATTATTGATCTCTAAGAAGCAAAATTAAATACAAGACACCGGTTCCGAATTAAAGGCAACAACATAGTTTGCCAGGACATGCCCTCCAAAATTGGGGTTGGCCACTTGTTTCTTATCAGAAATGTATACTATCAAGGACTCACAGGTATTGCTGCAAGAAATTCTGTTCTGGAGAGTCATATCATTCGAATTCTTTCAAGGAATTGTATCATTAACATTATAAATTTGAATCACACACCAATCAGAGTCTAATTGACTTAAATGCATTGGAAGAGCTTTCAAGAACTCTTTTTTGGCCTTCTTGGCGACCTAAAAGCTAAACATGCTGCTTAGGGTATACCTTATCTAATGGTAGAGGGCAAGATTTGGATAATCTCACAAACAATGTATTTTTTTCTAGAACAAAAGAACTTAAACTTATTTTCATACATATTTAATACCACAGATGCTCTAGATTTCATGATCACCATTGTAGATATATATCCTCATAGTTTCTGAAGAGTAATTGACTTTCTTAGAAGTGCCCAGTATCCCATCCAGCATCCAGATTAAGTTGGACTTTAACATAAAGACCCACGGAACTAACACAATCATCTGGAATTTTAAAAAAAGCAAAATGGACATTACTGGAAAGGATTTTATCCTAAAATGTTTTGAAAAAAATTAGTGGTCCTTTTTCAAGCACTTCTTATTTATGGGTTGCTAAGACTTTTATACTTAGAGTCAAACATAAGAAAAGAAAACCTACTTTCATCCCTGTTACCGAGATTTTACAGAAATTATAGACACAAAGACAGCAGTTGTTGATAAGCCAGAACCTAAATGAACCCAAGGAATGAACTAAATAAAATGAATGCAGAAATGAAGAGATTTTTATAATACTATAAAACAGCAAATCCTGGCAAGATTTGTGTAAGAATTTGCATTACTATACTCCTATATATATATATATATATATATATATATATATATATAAATATATATATATATATATATATATAATACTAGACTTTGGAAACTATCTAAAAATCTGGATAAAATACAACCATAAGAGTAAAATGCAAACTCTTTTATTGATGCCAATGTTTCCCCTACAGTAAATGATCAGTAAACAGCTGAAGACTGGGTCACTATTATTCGAGCGAGAGTAAGCTGGATTTTAACACAGAAGACCGAATGATTGGGAGATGGATCAGGAAACTGGTCAAATCATGCCATGGAGCAGCTAATAACCTACTTACTCTTTAATAATCCTATCACATATTCCGAATTACTCTTTGCCATCCGACAAATTAATGTTAAGAAATCCCCGGGATTTGATGGCTTTCATGAATAGTGCCTAAAAAATCTTGGACAATATGCTCTAGAAAGAGTCCTAACCATTTGCAATTTATCTTGGAAGCTTGGCAGACTCTCCAGGCAATGGAAAACGCCAATTATTAATTCCCTCCATAAGCATAATAAAGATGCTAGTTGTATGGGGAGCTATCGCTTAATCTCCCTCACTGTATCACATGTAAACTCATGAAAAAGAATCCTCCTGGGAAGAATTATTTTCCACCTTTAGGATCCTAACTTTCTGGCCTCATAACAATATGGGTACTCTAAGAACCATAGTACAATTGATCAAATAATTTACTTTTTTCAAAGGCCCAGGGATGTACATAATGTGAAGCCTACCAGGCACATATTGGCGTTTTTCTTGATCTCTATAAAGTTTTAACAAGGTTTGAAAAACAGGCTCTTTTTCAATCTGAAATTGTTATTAGGGAAACATTAAATATTGCTTTGGAGGCTGATGCGATGATGTCTGGATCCTGACAGATAGCAAAAGCTCCATATAGTACTTGAGGAATTGGCCTAATATCCTGGATAAGTTGGGGAAGGATATCTTCTAGAATTGGTTGCTTTGATACAGGATGGTACTGCGTGCTTACAGAGGATTCCCTCGCATGTTGGATGTTACGGGAACGAAGTTGCTTACCCACTTGCTGGAGTATATAGAGAACTCATCACTACCCCTTCCACCGAAATGCGAACTTCAGAGGTTAACTCCCTAATTTTGGCTAATATAAACACCGCTTGGAGGATCCCTCCCGAACATACTTAGTATGCAGTTGAGCCCCTGAATGATACTTGTGGTACTCCTGTCCCAGACTTCCTCATGTTTGGTCACATTAAGCGTCAAATTTTCAACAGAAACGAGAAGAATATTTGCTGTTGTTCTGCAATTGATTCTCCCTCTCATATCTTAGATTATGTTCGTACCTCTGTGGGGAAGCTGTTGATTGAGGGGGAAGTAGTTTTTGATTTAATTGTTCGACATGGTTTCTTGGACTTGGTTTAGATTGTCTAAGCAAAGGGGGATAAACAACAACAACAACACACAAGTATGATATTACGCAAAATAAGGTTATAAATACAATTTCTAAAAATATTTTGATTTAAAATTTCTTCAAAAGGGGAATTTTATGAATCCTTAAAGAGAAAATATATCTTTTGTCTGAAACTGGGGGGAACCAAAAACCCCGGATTCAAAGTGTGTGGCCATTTTTAGGTGTAATTGAGGATTTTTCCAATAGACGGCTCTAAAAATGATTTTAACAAACGACTTTCCTAAGTAGCGACTGGTTTAGTACCAGAATTTATAATAACCTCAATTTTAATGAAGTTCTTAAGTATTCTGCTTAACTTACATAAATATTAGTTTGTGGTAAATGTAAATAATCTGGATAAAAAAAGTTTAGAAAGTTTTGACATTTTTATCATCATTAGTCTGGAATAAGGAAAAAAAACAAAAAAAAAACCATGTTTTTTTAAGTATTCGATAACAATAATAATAATAAATTTCTTCAGAAAAATTTCAATAAATATATGCTGAATAATTGCTGGCAGACTCTCCTTGTGGTGTACATTTAATCTGCTAATTTTCTTTTTTTTTTAAAAAAAAATATTTCTTTCAAGACCAATGTAACTAGGGAAATTAATTTTTTTCCAATAACCTTACAAACTTTCAATTTCTTATAAATTTCTTTTAGTATGTTAATATAGTTCTCTCTGTCAAAATAATTAAAAAGATATTCAATATAATTGTTATACGTTTACATATGTTTATTATTAATATTTTAACTGTATCTATACTATTTTAATAATGACAATACTTTCTAACTTTTCCATAATATTTTGTATACATTTTTGTAATTTTTCTCAACTGAAACTGTAATATTTGTATTCAACCCATTAGTTACTGTTCAAAATTTAACAAAATTATTACGAAAATAAGGGGTGAAAAAAGAGAAAAAATGTAACATTATTACTAACACAAATACTTCTTTAAAATGGAATAATTCTATTAGAAATTTCTTTTGGACTATTGATCATAACTCTAAAGAAGTTATTATTCCCAAGATACCTATTAGAAAAATAAATGCAATTTTTTTGGCCAACCAATTTTTAAAAATATATTCAATGCAGTCTGTAAAATTTTGAAAAGCCACTGACTGGAGAACACATTTAATAGCTAAATTAGTAATGAAATATCAATATATCAGCAAATTTTCTCTCTGAACATGCAAGCTTTTTTCAAAATTTAAGTCAGAAATAAGTTTTATGATTCAAAATCCCTCTTAATTTTTTTTATCTTTAATATTCTCCATATTATCTGTAATCACATGTTGATATTCCTCATTGATGTACGCTCTATAAACATTGCACTTATAAATAAACATTAATTTTAGTTACATTATTTATTCAATTATTTTTTTATTTTATGTTTATTCTAGCAGTATGTATTGATTTTTTTTAGAAGATAGTACAATATTTCTAAATAATTATAATCCACAAATGATAAAATTAATTTTTCTTTTATTCCTTCATGTATAAATATTTTTGAAATTAATAATAACGACACATACTATTTAGATATCAAAACACAGAATGTAAAATATACCATTCATAATAACGTTTATGCCGAAAGGAAAAGATTTGACATTTTTAGTAAACAAATTTTCTCTCCGTAATGCCAATACACACACGCATACATGAATTTTCAAAAATATTATTTTTAATTATATCACATGTAGTTAAAACTTGGTAAAGAATAAATCTTATATTTTTGCTAATTTTAAAATTATTACAAATGGTGTCTTCTACCTGGTTTCATTAAAAGCTTTCTCGCTGATAATGTATTAAAAATACTGTGGAATAAGACCCTTTAGGCAAATTTTTAAAAGAAATATATTCTTTTAAAAGGTTAATTTTGCAATGATATAGCACTAAGTTTATTTCCATTTTTAACATTTTGTACATTTATAGGAACATAATTGTTGATACAATCACTTATTTTTAAATTAAATAGTATTATTCTGAAATTAATTCAGGTATTTACTATCTTTATGTCAAATGAAATTTTTTTAAAACAAGTAAATTAGACTTTTTTACTTTAATTATTAGCTGTGTAATTAATATAATAGTTTTAGCAGTTCAAACCACAAAGCGTGGGAAGATTTGAAATAATCAGGTATTTACAAAAAAGTAAGATTGTTGGTAACGGTAATTTATGTAATCCTGTTATTTTGCATCTCTTAATTCTTTCATATTTCTTTTTCAATTAAATGTCAGATCTATTTTTCGATTATCTTTATTTTGATCGTTTTCTTTTATATTAATGTATTCACTTTCTTTTTTGCAATACTCAAGACATCCGATCTAATCAATATTTGTTTATTATATTTTTAATTATAGTCACAATTTTATTAAATTCTAAATACTTTAAAAATACATATTACAATTTTCTTTGTATGATAATGATTTATCAGTTACCAGGTTTTATCTGCTATAATAATAAATTCCATTATAGTCCCTTTTTATTTTATTTTACAGTATATTAGGTATGTTAGAATATTTTCCTTAATAAATTTTTAATACAAAAAGTAAAATATTTTTTCTATAGTTAATTTGCTAATTAGATTTAACTTTAATATGTTTACTTTCTAATATATATAAGTAAGTAAATCTTCGTAAAAAATTTAAAAAGTTTCATTTATGTAAATTTCCAAATTTAATTATGTTCATCTCTTAACATGCCATATAATTAGTTTTAAAGCACATGGAGTGTTGCATTTAAACATTTTTTATCTTTTCAATTTATCTTTTCGGGGTTTATTTATAATTTTAGTTTATGTTATTTTTGCTTTAAGCCCTTAAAGATTTTTTTCATGGCGTCTTGAGTTTTTCTTTTTTTATTTAGTTTTTAGGATTTTAATTTTCATACCTTTTTCCATTTTATTGTTTGGGTTTGATAACCAATATTTCCTAATGTATTTTACTGATATAGATAATTTGGCCAAAAATTCTAGAATAATCCAGTTTAACAGTATAATGCGTATTTTAACATTAAAGATATTATTTCTTATTTAATTATTTTTACATAAATTGCAGTTTTTAATTTTTTTTCAAAATTATCATTTTTCCCCTCCAATTTGGGATTATTTTTATCTACTATATTTTGTAAATTATGTATACATATATATATTTACAGTTGTAAAGTTAGACATACTAAAATATTTTATATGACATATGTATCTAGTATCCATTTC
>BMAW01033435.1:126786-164203 GCA_019974015.1 Nephila pilipes | reverse complement strand
CAAAGAAATGTACACACTCACACAAACCAGAAGGGCTCCAAACCAGATTTTTTTTGGAAAGTAGAACTATTGTGTATAAATAAACAAGAAAAAAGTTTCATATCTAAAAAGCTTTTTGTCCAGTCGAATGAAAATCTTATATTATTTTATATCTCATAAATGCATTGTTGAGATTTTTCTTCTCACCTTTTGCGACTGAAAAATATGAAACTTGTCTAACTATGCCTCATGCATATTTTAGGCAGGAATACAACAAAAGAAATATTTTTTTTGGCAAAATTGACAGCTGGACGAAAGAACTGGCAAAGCGAAAGATCATTTCATCCACAGTGTTTTGACAAAATATTCCTTATGGTATATAGGCGCATTGTACTTTGGATTGCAAAAGGTTTTGGAGTTTTCACAGTTGAAAGTCGAAAACAATTTGACCAATAATTATAAAATTACGTTTAACTGTGCTTTTTTCTTTTTTTCTAATTAGGTTTTATTTTGGGAAGGAAAAGAAACATGGAATTTAATTTTACGATTCCTTGTTGTAAACACCGCGTGCGATATTAATTCATTAGCTTAATTTGATTCTTAGAGTAGTTATTTAAAAATGTTATTTAATTTTTATCTTATTTAACTTTAGATATAATTGTTTCTGCAAAGTATTTCTCTCTAAAAAGTAATAATATTAAGAATATAAGAGAAATTTGAAATTTTAAGTTGATAAAATGATTTGAAAAAATAATATACAGAATGATTATAGTTGAAATTCTACTTTCAAAAAGGCTTTAAAAAGAATTCCTGATCAAAATGACTTGATATTTGACCCTAATATATGAGAAGAAAGATGAAAAATATAATGGAAGAAAATAGTTACTTAAAATTATTGTACTAGACGGCGCTTTACACGTCATAAAATATACATGGATAAGGGTACTAAATGAATATTCAAAACTTCATTGGCAACTCATTGCGACGGCCATTGCTTTGGAGGTTGAACCAACTGTACTAATCAATACGCATGAACAGAACGGTTTTTGACTGAAAAAAATTAATAAATAAAACAACAACATCCTAGTCATTTGATAGTTGTGGAAATCTTAGTGAAAAGCTTCACCACAATAAGTCGAAGCCACCTCGGATAGGAAAAGTGAAATCGGATTTTAACTATGGTAAGGGCAAAAACCATCATAAAAGCAACAATGATATTGGTTCTTAACTATTGCGAGATTTTCTCAAGAATATTTAATATATATTCCACTGTTTTCTGCCACAAGTTTAAACCGAGAAACATCATGTTCCACAACAAATCGGAGTGTATCTGTGCTGTTGTTGTGAATGTGTTGCGCACTACTCGTACGTATCTCCGACTGAACTAAGTTTGTAATGGGATCACACACTGAAAACAACACGTTTCAGATAACTTCAAAACCAGAAATCATATGAATTAAGATCAGGTGATCTTGGTGACCAGTTTGGTTGAAAATAACGACTGATAAATCAATCATTTCCGAAATGCATACTAATAATCCGTTTAACAGAATTTACAAGGAGCACCATATTGCATGGAAATTGTGCTATATTCACATGCACGCTATTGAAATGCTCGAATGACATAATTGTGCAAAAGAGACTTACGATGTATACCGACAGAATAGGTAACAGGATTCTTAGAACCTAATTCTTAAAAAAAGAATGTCTATGATAAATGAGAACGTATATCCGCACAACACAATTACTTTTTCAGAAAGAAGAGGTATTAATGGTCAAAGGGATTTTCTGTTCCCCATATTCAGCAATTCTGAGTATAGACATATCCGTGGATATGGAAATGGGTTTCATCTGTTCATAAAATGCTCTATGGTCTTTTATTGTCCACTTACATGCGAGCTCAATTTTCTAGGGTAAAGAAGTGTCGTACTGGCAGGTTAGCAAGACGTAAGTCCTGAATATGGGTTAGTTTGCAAATAGAAATGCAAGATGTTTCGTAAAATTCTACGCACGTACTGACAGGGATCTCTAACAATCGGGGATTTCCCGTATATTGCACATTTGCACTCCACTGCTAGTCAATTCTTGCACTGACGTGGGTACATTTTCTACTGACGTCGAAGCAAATGATTTCTTCCTCCTCCATATTTCACTTGAAATGAGCTTGTGTCTTCAAATATTTAAATAATCTTCTGCAGAATGATGGCAGATATCAAAGCATTACCTTTTTTAGGACCTTTAATGTCCAAAATATTTTCAGAATTATGACCACACAGTTATAATTCTCGTAAAATCGATAACCAGAGTGCTATTCTTCACTGAGAGAATCATAATAAGCTTCTCAGACAATATATGAGGGAAAACGGTGTGTATTCTGCGCTTTTATGATAAATCTAAAGTTTAGTGTGCTTGATATGCCTTTCTTTCGCATATTCTGATGTGCAAAGCGCCATTTATTGCTAAAATTTTGAACTACTTTTTTCTTCTACTATACTTTCCCCTTTTTCTTCTTGTATATTTAGCTCAAATTTCTAATCATCCTGACTAGTGGGATTTTTACAGCTTTTTGAAAGTCGAAATTTAATTATAATCACCATCATATATCCATAGCACTACTAAAAAAATTGGGACTATTGTGAGTTTGGTTTGAAACAACCATACAATAGACAACTTTTTTAAAACAAAAATGAAATGAAAAGAAGTTAAAAAGGATAATTATAACCTTTACAGAATTTGAAATATGCAAATTTGTCTTTAACGTAGAAAACTACGCGTTTCAGGTAAGGATTGAAAAGCGACGGGCAGCATTCCTTACTTTTTAGGAAGACATTAAACACGATTCACACGCGTTGAATGTTTTGTGACTTTGAATCCGCTGTCTCAACAGCATTACTTCACTGAATAGGTATCCTAGAGGGCCATCAGTCTGTTTAGAGGCGGGTGAAACACAATCCGTTGCGGTGGAAACTTTAGGAGTTTCTCAAAATGTCATTTCAAGACAATGGAATAGGCTTATGGAAACAGAAAATAAATAGGTCCTAACGTGCAATACAAAATGAGGATCGGCATTTAACATTAACGGTCAGAAGAAACTGTAATACGAGCGCCACTCCATTGATATAGTACGTTAAGCAGGCTACTGGTACCATAATTGCGATACTAATTATTCTTAACCGAATCCATAATATTATTTGTATGCTCATGTACCTGCTTTGTCCCTCATTAACAGCGGGCCTTCATGCTGCTCACAGAATGTGGGCACTAGAGCATCTCAGATAGGGACGGGCTGAGCGAAGCAACGTGTTCTTCATGGACCAATCTCATCTTAGTGTACAATATATCAATAGGTGGATTACCATCTGGAGAGAACGTGGTAGTCAGCATAATCCTGCATTTTTGTACTAAAGTACTTGATTTGGTGAAGGTAAAATGGTTGTCTGAGCCGGTGTGTCTATAAATGCCCCCCTCCCCCGATCTGTACAGTATCAGGAGTTGAGCAATGACGACTCAGCGATATATAGATGAGAACCTCAGACTTATTGTAGTCCATACCCAGCAGCAATTGGGGATGAATACATTCGAATGGATTGGCCAGCATATTCCCCATACACGAACCCAATAGAGCATTTTTCGGGCATTCTAGGGAGAAGAGCTTCTGATTGTTTATCACTTCCAGAAACGATTTCGCAATTGGAAAGCAATTCTCTAGAAGAATGGGAGAAAATATTCCAGTACCTCTTTGATAACCTCATTGATTCTTTACCTCCTAGGTGTGTGACACTGCTTTCGGCCAGGGTATTGCTTATTGAAACTCATTTTTAACCGAGAAACAACTTTTTTTTGATTGTTTGTACAGTTTTCACAAATTATGTTTTTTTTATTTACCTACAAATATGGTCGAAAAAATTTAATTATTCCTTGTCCCTTGTGTAGTTTTCAATTCGTATAAAATCAAATTTAAAACGATGTATTGAATAATTATTAAAATATGTAATGCAAAAAACGAAAATTAAATGCTGAAAAATAAAATAAAATACTAAAAAATAAAATTTAGAATAATATTACCAGAATGGACACTTAAAGTATAGGGAACAGTATATGAAATATAGCACTTTATAAAGGAAATGGAAAAATTGGAAGTAAAGCAAATTAACGCCGGTACATATTATACTTATTATTATTGAAGACTATATTATACGATAGTTTTACCAGCATTCAGGATCTAACTATCTCATTCAGCAATTACTTAACAACAGAAAAGTAAAAAACCAAAATCAATAATGATAGTGAAAAATACTTAATATCAGAAAGAAAATAAAAACTAACAGAAACATATGGAAAAATTATAAAAGAAAAACATTTAGGATTAAACATATTTATTTCATAAAAATAATGAGAATATAAACAGATAGAAATTTTTTTAAACCTTACTAAAAAACAAACGTCTTACTATTGCATATGACAAGGAAAGAAATATTTCCACTCAATTTAGAAAGAAGATTAACAGCTAATCAAGTCATCCATATTCATGAGTTAAAATTAAAAAAAAAATCATTTATTAAATATCATTTATTTATAAAAAAATCATTCATGAGTTAAAATTAAAAAAAAAAAAATTTAAGCAAATGAAAATAAAAAAAAAAAAAAATAAGATAAGAAAAAGTAAATAAAAACGTAATTAATAATTAAAAAAATTAAACATGTAAAAAATTTTCATGGATAATAAACATATATAATTGTTCAATTTTATGTTTTTATATTTAAAACTTTTTTAAAGAAATTAACAGGATAAATATGTTGAAGGCCAATACTATAAAATTTAATTAAATTTTAATAAACAGTTAAAAACTATTTATTTAGTTTTTATTATATAAAATATCATTAAATATAACAATCCTAAAAATTAGATACAAGTTCAGTTTTTATTAACGTCACACTAGAAGCAACACGAGGGCTATTGTTGATGAATCTCGTAATTTTGAACATCAGTCAAGTGACGAAGATGTCACCCGAGCTGGCACCATTCTCTCCTAACTTCTCCACCACGCCAACGGGAGGACTTTGGGCCCCGACAGATTTAACGTGCATCAGCTCCGGGTACACGGCGGGTCTTAAGTGGCCAAGGATGGAACCCGTGACTGCACGAAAACCGCCGGTGCTATAAGCTCCTTCAGAGAGCGTGCCGTTTCTTTTTCACGGCTTCAACGGACTCAAATCTTGTTTCTATTAATACAGATTTCACCTTAAGAAACAGATAGAAGACGCATGGCTCAATAACCAGCGAATGAGGTGGATGGTCTAACTTTGAGATGCTGTACTGGGCTAGAAATTTCTGACGAACAGTGTGGAATGAACCGCGACAGTGTCTTGGTAAAAAAATTAGCCGTACGAATCCTACAGTCTCAGCAATCGCACGAATACATAACCGACTGTCAGAGCGAGCCAGATTACCTAATTTTTCGATATTGCCATCCGTTTTTGACGTGGAAGGGCCACCCGGGCGTAAATCACTTTCAGTGTTTTCTCCGCCATCTTAAAAATGGTTAAGCCACTCAAAAACACGAACATGTGATAAACATTTATTGTCATTCACTTTAAATAAATTATAAGTTTCAGTAGTGGTGTTTTCAAGTTTCATGTGAAATTTCACAGCAGTTCGTTATTGTGCTAAAAGTTTTCCGGGAAAAAAAAGCAATACGAACGAAGGCTAAGGGTATACGGATTTCTTTACAGAAGCAAGAGGCGCTGCATTCGAAAGAGAAGCACACTTAACAGCTGTCTGTCGCTGGCGTTTGGCGCACGCGTACTTCTTCCATAGTAGCGTCAATCTCGTTATTTAATAGTCAAACCTCGTATATTTTTATATATATATATATTCTGTTTCATTTCACTTCAAATGGCCGAAAAACTACACTGAAAAGTGTTATAATATAAGCTTAGAGTGTTTTCAAAATTAAAGAAAATTAATTACAGATTTTAGAGATCATTATTCCTTAATTTAGTTAATCGTAAGCAATAAAATTTTCTTACTGATTAATTTCGAGGAAAATTAAAAATGGAAAGCGAGTGTTATTTTAGCATTATTGAAAAGTAGATTTATTCATTCATTAATATTTATTAGTTAACATTCATTCTCTTCATTAACATTCATTCATTATTAACAACAGGCAAACCTCAGTATAACAAAGAGATAAGGGAAAAAAAATCGCACAGAAAAAAAACAAAGATAATATTATATAAGCCGAAAGCGTATTTTTTCATTTTAAGGAATCTTTTTTATATTCTTCAACAAAATCAGAAATTTCAAACTTCAAAATAAAACAAAACAGGAATTAAAAATGATTTCTGTCTTTTTAATTTAAGCGGCTTGGAAAAGGCAATTCGCGAATTATCTTTGTTATAAAAATTTTCCTTCTTTTTAGAAACAAGGAATTTTTGTGGATAATAATAATTGTATGATTAAAATCTTAATTCATAGATTACTGTAGCTCTAGATAAGATAACTGTAAAAATGCGTAGTAGTTGCAGTACCCGTGTAGTCACGGTCGCAAGTTTATGTCCTGTGTTGTCACGTGGCTGATGATGTCGATGCTCAAAGTCTTCATATTGGTATGATGTGAAAGTAAGGAGTAGGGTGTCAGCTCAGCTCCTCATCGCTTTACCAAGGCTCAAAATTACGAGGTTCATCACCGATATTTATAATTAATCCTTAATAATTATGAATCAGTGATTGATAAAAGTGTTATCGATAATTATTATGTATATGGGTAATTTTAAAAAAAGGGAATTTGTTAAAGAACATATTTTATTCTTATCTTGCAATAACCACCCTTTAACTAAAGAAAACCTTCTGAATACATCTATTGTCTAAAGTAAATTTTTTTAATTATATGTTACGTAGAAAAAAATAATAAAGATTATGTTTGGTAAAAATATTAATCTTTTTATCTAAGAAATTAAGGGGAATTTAAAAATATTAATCAGCAGTTAGAATTTCGATTAATATTCCGCCGAGCAAATGAAATATTTTTTAAATAACACCAACTCAAAACATTTGTATGTAGTTTGTCCAATAAATGCGCAAACTGTGGTTATAACAACTTCATTAAGCAAAATTTAAGGTAGAAAATTTTTTCCCCTTCACATTACTCTCCACTTGAAGCAATGTACTTCCATGGCTGTTCCCGTTTTTCGAAACATCCTTCTAAGTCTTCTGGAGATAGGCTCCTCAGTGCCCCATTGTTTCTCGTTTCATTGTCTCAATACCTTCCTCATGGTACTATTGCATGACCATTTTACATTTAGGAAATGTGAAAAAATAATATGAGGATAGATCTGCTGAGCACAAAGGATGATCAAGCTCAATGACCAAATTTCTGGCCTGAAACTCTCTAACATGCACTCTAAAATATGAAGGCGCATTGTTGTGGGCAAAAGAAATAATTTTCCTTGACACGAATTTGATCGTCCTCGGCTCACATGATCCCTAAAAGCGTTTGAGGATATCCACCCTTAAAATTTCATTAAACTTAATTCATCAAGGTTTATTCGAACTGTGATTTGCTGATTTGCAAGGTCAAGAGTTGACTCACCCTCAATGTTTCTTTCAACAACGGAGGTCAAAGGTAGCTTTAGCTTTGAGAATCATACTTTTGAATTATATTAAACACTCTTTAAAGTCTTCACTGAAACATATGATTTTCTCCAAAAGAGGTGTTTTTCTGTGAAGTGACCAGTGGTCATGGTCGTGGACTTGCGGTCGGTGTTGTTTCCGTCTTGTCGTGGATTTGATCCCTGATGCCATTAAAAATCATGCTAGTAACGGGCTGATGCATTTTTAAATTTGGTCGAGAACCCAAGTCCACCCATTGGTGTGGTATGAAGGTTTGGAGTAAGAGGCGTCAGCTCAAGTGCTCTCCTCGTCATCATACCGCGACTCATAACTACGAGGTATGTCTCTAATAGCCCTCGTGTTGCTTTCCAATGCGACGTTAATATTCAATCTCATCACATCAATGCATTAAACCGCCGTCACACACCCTCCCAGGAAATTCTTGAGAATTTTTTCCAAGCCTTACCAAAAATGAGATGTCCTATCTTTGTTCGATGATCCCGTCAATTTCCGACATAGATAAGAGGGAAAAGCTTGAAAAACAGAATTAAACAAAACTCTTAACTCTGCTCCAGTCTTGGTGGTTGGACGAGTCCTGACAGGTGTCTGGATTGTATTCGTAGCGGCATAGTCAATATATTAAACTAGTTTTCGTATTTATTAGACAGACTATGTAATCATTTGAATTACCACTGGTTTCATACTTAGATAAAAGAGGCATTTCTTAGCAAAATCAATTTACTGTTTTTTAAGTCTACTAAATCATTTCTAAAAAATATTTGACATATTATCAGTCAAATATTTTGTATTGTGAACATGAAAGACTATAATGATACATTTTTATAAATTTAGTTGATTATATTGAAATCTAGTTAGCTTAATTAATCAATGTTCAGTAAAGACAAGAACAAAAAGTAAAGATAAGAGCATAATGATGTGTCAGTGCCTTATTTTTTAAAGAAAACATAGATGGAAGTTAGAAAAAGCTCAGTAATGTAGATATATAAAACTATTAATGGATTTTACGTTTTAAATTTTATTAGATTTCATTTAACAGGAAAAAAGTCGATAATATACGTGAAGAAGTAATAGAGTTTCTTAATTTTCAATAATCACTATTTCTTTTTATTATTGGTTTCTTACATAAATACTGATCCTTATTGATTTTTGACTGTATATTATAGTTTTTGTCGATGGAAATGTCATAGCGATATTTTTAACTGTTTTATGTTTTGGAATTAGACTATTATGTTACGAGGTTTAGAAATCAGTCATCGGTAAGTAAGAGATCTATTTTTTTCAAGGTCCGATCGGTCACGAAATAAAAACCACTATGGAAATCTAAACTGTTTTATTTTGAACATACAAATGCACCTTCAAGCTACTTCTCCACATAGTCAACACTCTGACTGAGACATTTGTCATAGCATAGTACTAACTTTCCAATACCTTCGTCATAGAAGGCAGTCGCGTGTGCTTTCAGCCAATTCACGACACTGGTGTGTAGTTTATTGTCTGAGACAAACTTCTGCCCTCCTAGTCAGTGTTTCATGTGAGTAAAGGGATAGAAATCGATGGGAGTCAAGTCCAGGCTATATAGTGAGTGATCAAACACGTCCCATTGAAAACTTTGTAAGGGCGTCTTTATTGCAGCTGCAATGTGCGGCCTCGCATTGAAACTTACGAAAGTTTTTTCGTACACATTATTAATTCATCGATGAATTTCGGCCGTATTGCACCCATCAGCATGCAGAAATCGAATGACTGCTTGCACTACACTCTTGACGGAAGACTGTTGGTAGAGGCGTGTTTACGTGTTCACAGCGAACTCAAAACTGACAACGGCGACCTGATGCGATCAAAGGGCATACTAGAGACACTGCGCAACATGACTGCGCACAACGCCATCGTATTTTCACGAATTTTTATTTCGCAACTTATTGGATATTGGAAAAAAAATAGCACTCGCATATTACTCAATTTATTAGCCACCCAAAGAGCTATTATTTTAGTTGGTTCACTTTTGGCATACCAGTCCTCTTTTCCAATTTTTTATTGTTTACTTTAATTTTTATTACATTTAGCTTAAATATATTCAGTTTAATAATTTATCGTTTGCTTTAATTTTAATTACATGTAGCTTAAATATATTCAATTTAATAATTTATCGTTTGCTTTATTTTTAATATCAGAAAAATTTACTATTGTCCATCTCTCGATATTTCATCGTTTACGGTGTTTCTTATATTTAATTAAGTAATTTAATAATAATTATAAAAAAAGCACACCTTGGAAGGCTAAATTTGTTCTTTAAAAACTTTGCATAGAACTTGTCGATCTTTTTTCTTACAGTGTGTTTTTGTGCCTTTGCCTTTTCGAAAAAAATCATAAACTTGAAAAAAAAAAAAGATATTTGTACGGATTTGCTGCATTGTTCTAAAAATAAAAATAATCTATGGTCCAAAAACTGTTATAAGAGCTTCACAACTGTTGTGATGATTTTGTTACGGTATATAACAGATGTGCTTCTTCATAACGCATGTTATGGTTTTATATTTTTGCATATCATAATTCTTATGAATAATGAATCTCTTCCTTATTATCGAGTTATAAATTGTTATTACATGGAATAATTTCAACTAAGGAACATTTCGTGTTATTATTATACTTTTTCTTATGAAGAATCCAACCTTTCGTACCTAGTTGAGGAGAACATGGTGTAAACTCGGCTATCGATAAATATAGCAATTATGAATGTCATATTTTACTAATACATTTTTGACTTATAAACTTATAGAATTATGCCAAATGTTATTTAAAACAAAAAGATTAAAATAATAAAAATGGAGGGAAGGATGGCTTCAAGTTTGGATTGGACCATTGTGCCTCAAAATACATTAGGCTAATATTTTCGAAAAGAGTTCTTTATCAAATCTTGATCGCACTTGAAAGTAAGAAAAGTACATATTTGTTTCATGTAATATCTATCTCCCCCCAATATCATATTTATAGTTTGTACATTAATTCCTGAGAAAATTACCAACCCTTAAATTTAAATGAAATTTATATAAGTATCTCATAGAATGACATAATTGCAAGCGATGTCAAGGTGGCGCCAAAAAGATGACAAGTACTGCCAACATGATGGAAAATGATGCTAACTAGGTATAAAGTGGTACTGACGTGATAGAAAGAAGTACAATAAGGTAAGAAAGGTGACTAAAGATGGCAAGTAGGGCCGACAAGATGGAAAGTTGATGGATTATTGGTTGGATTGCAGGCTTTGAAAAACTTATAATTGCTGAATAATTTAAAATTCTATTTTTTATGATGAATCGTATATAACGTATGTTTAAATTTCTCTTTTGGATACAATTAATCCTTCACAGAACATTTTTTGATTATCATATGAAATCTCCATGTATAATTTTTCTTTTATTGATTATGCGTTTTTTTTGAGATATTATATTCATATTCTGCTATTAAAAAACAAAATAAATTTAAGCAATAAGGCAATAACTTGCTTCTCCTGTTTTTAAAGAAAATTTGCAACACATCTTTAGAACTCATGATAAGTTCAAATACATGTCAAAAATCTTCCTTTATTTCCAAAATATTACATTAATTTTCGAAAGCGCATGGAAAAATCTATGTGACTTCTCTCAGCACTTCTGTATTTTCCATAAACGATTAAAAGAAATTTCATCAATAATCTCTTAAAATATGGTTTAATAGTTTAATGAAATGGAACGAATCAAATGTGATGAGGAAAACGAAATAATAATTAGAATTAAAAAAAAAACTTTGTATCGTACAATTACTAGAACTTAATCATCACTAATGTTTGATTAAATTTGTGCAATTTTTGTTGTTGTTCTCATTAAAAAAAGTCCAGCAGAAAATAAATAAATGCTAAAAATGTCAAAGGTTAAGGAATTTTTACGGTTTGAGCTCATTAAACAATATTTTTGTGTATGATTTAAATAGATTATTTCCTTCCAACCGTGAGTTGATTACTTTAATTTATTATTGAAGACACGTGTAATAATTTTCTTTTTATGTAATTAACGAATTTGTGCAAATTAATCAAATCATTAACCTTTTTCAAAATAGTCTGGAAAAAAATCCACATATCTTGTTCATATCAAGTCCAATGTATTTTAAGAAACTGGAACAATATTTATTAAGAGTTTCAAATTCTATTAAAATAATAGTATTTGAAATGATTCATATCATTAAATTTCGTAAGCATTGCTAATGAATAGTCAGAAATATTTCTTGGAGAACATGAATAATATTCATCCGTTGATTCAAATCCATTTTTAAAGTTCTAACATTCATAATTTTTTCATTTAGAAATAAATTTAAGTACATTCAATATATATAAATTATTACTATTCAAAAAATTTTAGAAACAATTTTTTTAGATTATCTTGACGAAACAGTTGACCAAATACAATGCATTAGATATTTATTTAAAAATATATAAATTTACATAAGCTAAAATTTGAAAGCTTTAAATCAGTTTTCAGAATTAGAAATCTGAAAGTGAAATAAAATTTTTATCTTGTTTTGAAAATTAGCCTCCAAATTTTATTTTTTGAAATTATTATAACCGGGTAATTTTTTTTACGTTTCGGAGAATTGAAACTGAAAGTAATTATTTATATCACACGTTCAAGTCTAATTAATATTCTTATAATTACATCTTAGAGTAAATATGTTAGAATAGAACACATATTTTTTTAAATCTTGAGCAACGCAGTTTCAATATAATTGAATGTATGGTTAGAGCATTATAGAATTCCTTGAATCTTCGATATTTTTTTTACGAATAATAGTAAAGCAAAAATATATAATAAAATAAATCCTGATCATATCAAGACGAAAATAAATAAAACTAGAATTTTCAATCAATCAATCGCCTGAAATTTATTTATCCCTAAAGGACTTTGACCTCACTTTTTAGCTACTGTAGTGGCTCGATGTAAAAAGGTTATATATATATATACAGTGTCTCACAAAAGTGATCGGACACTTGTGCTTTACAAAAGGAAACTGTAATAAAATAAATAAGCAAACATGTACAAATTTTTTGTGGGTGTGTTTCATATTTAAAATTAGTAACAATTATTACATAACATACATTTTGTCAAAATATTAAAATATCAATTTAATAAAAATATAATTGTTTAGAACGGAGCAAAAAATGGCTCACATAAGTGATCGGACACCATTAGATATGCAACAAAAATCGTCTGAAATAAGCAATAAAAATATTTTTTGGGCGTTTATTTTAACTCAAAAGCAAATGGCAATAATTTATAAAATCGTCTGCAGTATTTCTCTCAAGTTTGTTGTGGAATTTTTGTGTTTTTTAGCTCTGTGCAGCCATGAATGCTAAACGAAAAGAAACTTCGCATGAAATTAGAAAATTAGTTATTAATTTGCATATTGAACGTGGAAAATCTATAAGAAAAACTGCTGAAACAGTTAACTTGAGTCATTCAACAGTTTTCGATATCATTAAACGATATAAAAAGAAGCACATGATTCAGAATAAAAGAAGACTTGGCCGACCATCGAAGCTATCCAATGGAATAAAGCGAATTATCGTTCGAAATATTAAAAAAAATCCAAGAGAGAGTGCTCCTAAAGTTGCTGCTGAATTACAAGCATTATATGGAATAATTGTTAATCCTGAGACTATTAGAAGGGTAATTCGATCTGCTGGATATCACGGTAGAGTAGCCAGGAAAAAATTCTTCGTAAGTGAAAAGAATAGAAAACTCAGATTAGCTTTCGCAAAATCCAACATAAATAAGAACTCTGATAACTGGAATAAAGTAATATTTGCTGATGAGAGTAAATTTAATATATTTGGTTCTGACGGTAGAATCTTGGTGTGGAGAAAACCCAGGGAAGAATTTCGTAAACAGAACTTGCTGCCAACAGTAAAACATGGAGGAGGAGGAGTTATGGTGTGGGGGTGTATGTCGTCAGCTGGAGTTGGTAATCTTGTTTTTATTGACAGTATAATGGATCAGTACAAGTATATTGACATTTTAAACCAAAATTTGAAATCTTCAGCACGAAAATTGAACCTTCACAACGATTTTAAATTCTACCAGGACAATGACCCCAAGCACACTGCTTTGAACGTTAGACTCTGGCTGCTGTATAACTGTCCTGAAATAATAAAAACACCACCACAATCTCCAGACTTAAATCCCATAGAGAATATTTGGCAAGAATTGGAATCAAGAATTCGCAAACACACCATTTCTTCAAAGCAACAATTAAAATCGGTGCTTCAAGAAGAATGGGGTAAAATCACTCCAGAAATCACAAAAAAATTAGTCGAATCCATCCCAAGAAGATTAAATCATGTTTTAAAAGTAAAAGGAAATCCAACAAAATATTAAAATCTTTTAAAAAGTAAAATTTTTGGATAAATATTTGATGGGAAAGTAAGTGTCCGATCACTTATGTGAGCCATTTTTTGCTCCGTTCTAAACAATTGTATTTTTATTAAATTGCTATTTTAATATTTTGACAAAATGTATGTTATGTAATAATTGTTACTAATTTTAAATATGAAACACACCCACAAAAAATTTGTACATGTTTGCTTATTTATTTTATTACAGTTTCCTTTTGTAAAGCACAAGTGTCCGATCACTTTTGTGAGACACTGTATATATATTAAAATTTATACTGGTTATGACAAAATTAAAGCTTCCGCAGACGCTTCACTACGAATTTCCAAGCGCAATGTTAATCCAATGAAAAATTTCCCGCTTTTCCTTTTTAATATTGCCTTTAATTTGTAGAAAAAAAGGCAATTGGAAGCGAAAAAAAAATGTATTTATTTGATTACATTATTTTTTTGATGTTCGGAATTATTTTTAAATTATTTATTCAGAAGCTGAAAATTCTCAAGTTCGTACTGATTTCAAGAACGAAGTCGGTGAGAAAATGAGAGAGAGAGAGAGAATGTGGTAATAGGTCAAATAAAAGGTTAGGTATCTATGCTATGGAGTCTAGTTCAAAAACTCTTTCGCTTAAAATTTAAGTTACGAAATGTAATTATCTGTGATACATTTTGAAATTGAGCATAAAAATGAACCTTGAGCATTTTTTCCAATGTTTTTGAAATTGAGGAAATATTTTTTATTCTATAAAATTGTTTTTTCGGGTATTTTATCATTGAATTAATTGAAATTTTTTTTAATTAAAAGCACAATGCTCCTTCTATTTTTTTTAAAAGAAAGTCTTCGTAGATAATAGTTCATATTAAAATTTTACTCTCCTAATTTAAAAAAAAAAGAGTAAAATCTGCAATGGGGGAATTTTATAAGAATAACTTTCCAATCTTAACATATGTTAGCATGATTACTTGAGTATATAAGGTCTACCTTAAAGTTCTGTCCATTTTTGAAGTGAAAGAAAATTATATATTTTTCGTACATTTAGTATTTATTGTACAGTATATTTTCTATCTTTACATACGAATTCTTGTCAGCGAGATGGGGATTTGTAAATACCATTTTTCAAAAATGCTTTGTGTTTAGATGTGAAGATCTCAAGTAGTGCTAGGTTGACGTATGCTACAGTTTTGAGGTTTTTTCCTTTCAAAAAATTTTGCACGGAGATAAACAAGCGATACTTCGATGGTGCTAGGTCTGAGGAAAATGGTGGATACGTCAGAAATTCCCAATCTAGCTCAGTGATTTTTTTGAGGTATCGCCAAATAAGCCTGTGATATCGCCTCATCATGATGCAATGTAATGTGCTTCATATTGAACATAACCAGCCTCTTTTCCTTCTGTGCTTTGTTTAAATTATTCATTTGCTGACATTATCTCTCCGATTCGAGCTTTTTGTTAGGTTTCAAAAGTTCGAAATATATTGGCTCTTGAACGTCCCACTATGTGCACAGCGTTCTCTTGTTCAGGTTTAATCTTGATTTAGAGATGCAGGGGACAGGAAGTCTATGCTGCAAGTATGATCTTTTCGTTACATTGTATAAATGATATATTTTTCATAATCTGTTTTTCTACACCTGCTATAATTCGGTACAAATGAGTTAGTTTTTGTTCCGAGCAAACAAAGATATGCATATGAATATTTCGATGAAGTAAATTTTTGTCATTTAACTCACGACGCACTAATTTGGAATGCTTACAAACCAAACCTAATAACGACAGAAATTACATTCTACAACAATTATTATTAAATGTATGAAAAATGTATTATTTTCTTTCATTTCAAAAATGAACAGAATTTTCTGGTAGCCTATTATATTTATTTACAGAAATAATTTTTTAAATTTAAGGACATTGAATCATTATTCGTTTTTCATCGTTAATGAAAAATGGATTTTTAATTTTGTATGTCAAAATATTGGAAACAAAACATTTGAAAAAAAAAAGGGATTGATTCAATTAGAAATATGTTACGTTTTTAGTTAGTAATGTCCCAGTACACTCATATTAAAGCATTTTTCTATCTGAAAAAAAGTGTCTCCAGTGTGAATCGTAACCTTAAACACTAGTATGAAGACAATATAATGATACTGAATGCACCATATATAATATTTATAATAAATATTAAATATAAAAATAATGTTTGATTTTTATTGTTGATCAGAGAATGCGTTGTTGATTATAATGTTATCTAATAATGTAGACAAAAGAGAAAATTCTTTACAAAGATAACATTGGGAATTGTCATTTTTTATTCATTTATGGCTCGAAAGTGCTGCTTTATTTTGAGTTTTTGAGTGTTCTTAATTTGCGCCTTCTTACCAAAGTGAATATTTTATGATGGATGAAGTCATTGCTTTGATATTAGATACTTGTGTGCTCTTGTGTTACTGGATCGCATTTGCGAGCGATCTTCCCTCTCTTCTGGAAAAATTGTGCTCTGCAATTGTAGTAGAATTGATGAAGATGTGTTATCTGCTAGAATTCCCCATAGGAGGAAATTTGAAGGGATACGGTTCTGTTGAGTTGCGGGTCAATTCCATAGTCGATGAAGGTCAAGTTGTAAGCTCTTATGATGTTCTTAAAGTCTGTCAGGCTCCATATTTGAAAATGCGCTTAACCCTAGAGACAATGGATGTTATTTTAAGTCCCCTTAAGCAATCAAAGGGAGACATATTTCCTATCGTCCACTCGGAGGTTGTTTATAGTTTTTGTCAAGCTTTAGATTTGAGAGCTAAACTAGCTCCTACGGAGAACAGATTAGTTTTTAACCCTCAGAAACGTTCGAAAAAAGACAAGATAACACCTGTTGTCCATTCAAAGTAGTATATCACATTTGTCTAGCCTTAAATTTAAAGGCAGAACTTGAGAATTAAAGGAAGGCAACGGTAGGATAATTAATTAGCCAAAGATATATAAAAATGTGCTAATTCTATTGTTTGTTCATTAAGAATTCGGAAAATCTAGAAATAGAAGTGTGATTAATTTCATCGTAAGATCACTATTG
Source organism: Nephila pilipes (assembly GCA_019974015.1). Taxonomy (NCBI): domain Eukaryota; kingdom Metazoa; phylum Arthropoda; class Arachnida; order Araneae; family Nephilidae; genus Nephila; species Nephila pilipes. The sequence continues at coordinate 147,117 of BMAW01033435.1, read as the reverse complement.
TGTAATAGATATATAAATGATATCAGTTTTTTAGTATTATTTACCATCCCATGCAAATAAAACTTAAAGAGAGTGAGAGACAGATAGTAATACACAAAAACGTTTTTCCTTTTATATAGACAAAACATACATATTAAAATAATTGTTTTTTACTACTAGACTTTTTCATATATATGAAAACCGAATTAATATAAAACATAAAATCAATAATGCAATGAAAAAAACCAATCACATAAATAATTGTTGAATAATTGGAAAATAAATACGAAATCATCACAAGAAAACTTCATGCAGTGTCTATGACTGATATCCGTGAATCACGGATATTAGTCATAGACACTTAGAATACTTTAAAGAAAAAGAAAAGGAAAATATATCAGGCTTATTACTACTAGAAGCTCTCTAAAAATTTTCAATTATATTTCTCGTTGAAGAAGAATCTTTCGAACTAAAGGCGTTACAAAATTTGGAAGAATGAAAAGACATTAGTACACATCTTCCGAAATGTTCGATAAAAATGTCCAGCCGTACAACTTTTTGAAAAAGACATAAGCGGAAGAATGAAGCAAAAATAATTTAAAAAGGAAAATACGTTGATGAGTTCCATCTGAAGAGATCCATAAAACTTTCCACTCTTGCATCTCTTTCGAGAGCACATGAAGCTGAAGAGCGCTTCAAAAAAATAATTAAAGAAAAGAGAAGACGCCTCTCAAATCATCTGAAGATATCCATAGAAACTTCCACTCATGCATTACTTTGAGCAACACATAAGGCCGAAGAGCGCTTCAGAACAATAATTAAAAAAAGAAGAAGATACTAATGCATGTCTCTCATTTCATCTGAAGAGATCCATAGAAATTTTCACTCATGCATTACTTTGAGAAACACATAAGCCTGAAGAGCGCTTCAGAACAATAATTAAAAAAGAAGATACTAATACATACCTTTTATACCTTCTGAAATGACCCATAGAAAGTTTCACTAATGCATTTCTTTTGGGAACACATGAAGCTGAAGAACGCTTCAAAATAATAATTAAAAATAGAGAAGGCGCAAATGTATACATCTCATATCATTGGAAAGAAATCCATAGAAATTTCCACTAATGCACCTCTTTTGAGAACATATGAAGCTGATGAGCGATGATTTAAAATAATAAATAAAAAAGAGCAGATGATGATGCATACCATCTGAAGACACCCATAGAATCTTCCCCTCACATATTTCTTTCGGAAATATTTCAAGATGAAGAGTGATGCAAAAAATATTTAAAAAGTAGAAGATCCTACTGCATACCCTCTGAAGAAATCCAAAGAAATTTATATCATGCTCCTCTTTGGGGAATCGCATGAAGCAGAAGAGCGATTCAAAATAGTAATTAAAAAAGGAGAAGACATTAATACCCACCATCTCAAGAGTTTAATAACAATTTACAGACATGTACTTCTTTGGGGATTGCATGAAGCTGTAGAGTGATTCAAAGTTATGATTAAAAAAGGAAAATATATTAGTTCACGCTAGCTATAGAGTTCGATAGAAATTACTAGACAGGCACTACATCGGGGATAAAGAGGAAGCTATAGAATGACGCAAAAAAAGTTTTCAAAAAAGGAACCTAAGCGCCAATAATGTTTTTCTCCAACATCATATTTTGAACTTCTGTAATGAACCTTGGAGATTATGATGCTATTTAGTAGAATGAAAAACAATGAATTCTCACGCGAAATGTTTGAAAATGGGATTACATTTATGAACATTCGGGATCAGAAAAATAATATATCAACTTACTTCATGCAGGATATACAATCAGAATTTCAATATTCAAAAATATACTTGGGTCTCAAGTTGCCGTATAGTTTTAAAATAGAAATAAACAATTCATTAAAAGTTTTTGAGCATGACTTTTATTGATTGTAAGCTCTTGATTCTGCGAAGTTAATAAAAAGACAGAGAGAAGAAGTACTCATATCAAAAGGTGCCCACTTAAAATTTCAAACATTGCACCTCATTTAGAAAAGTAAAAATGTGCAATAGAACAGTTTCAGGGCTTGAGATTCTATAAAAGAGGGAAAGACGAAAGAAATAAACATATGTGCAAGAAAATGTAATTTAGTACTCAAAACATGCATTAAAAATTATACAGGCATAATGTTGTGGCTAAATGAAGGATTAGAAGAAACGCTGAGATGTATTTATCAAAGTATGTATTGCTTTGTTGAACAGTTAAACTAAATGATTCTGAGCAGTAAAAAATTGAAATAAGATATAAAAGAAATATGAAAAATAATTACTAATATCATTTTATATTTAATTCCCGATATAGCAAGCCGTAAATGCAGTCTAGTAAAAAAAATGGGAAAAAAAAAAAAAAAAAAAAAAAAAAATTGGTTAAAATTTTTTTTCCCATTTTCCAACCCTTAAATTCTTTTTTTTAAAAAAAATTGGAAAAAAAAAAAAAAAAAAAAATCTTCTCTGGGTCAAAATTTTGTTTAGAATTTTTAAACATACATATGATTGCTGACTTCATAAAATGCTACAAAACTAACAAGAAAATAAAAAGATATCAAATCATCATTTCAAGAGCTCCGTAATAATTGTTCGATTCTAATGAACAGTCCTTGAAAACTAATAATTATGAATATGAAATTAATAAAATTTGATTGTATTTCCCATTTTACTGTTTAATTAACATTTTTACAAAAGTATTAAGAACTATTATTTTTGGCATTATTAGCTTAAGTCAAATACTGTCGTAATAAATAAACTCTACTTTCGGTGCAGGCAGCTGGTATTTTTAGTTTTCTGGGATGATTACCCCATCCTTTGCTTTTAATGTTTCATTCGATAAAACTTTATCAAAGATATAACTAATATTTAATTGCCAAGCAATTTAAATTTATCATGAAAGAATTTTCTAAATTTAAATAAATTTCACATATTGTATTATTTTTATCCTTAAAATGTCGCTTTTAAAGTCAGAATGAAAATAAAAGTTCGACGAAGAGAAGAAAAAATTTAAACCATATATGCTAACTTTCCTTGGTCACTAATTTATTTTTTATTTAAGAAACAAAACAGTTATATGTAGATGTTCCAGTTCATGCCCTTTTTTCTTCAAAAAACTAACAGTTCTAAATGTTGATATCATGCTCGTTACTTTACTCTGAAAAAATTATGTATTAACGATACACTAAACCCTATTCATATCACGGAAACTAAAGAGATTGTTAGGTTTTGTGGCTGCTGACCGTTTTAATGATTTAAGACACTTATTGCTTATGACAGTAAATCTCGGTTAAAAATTGTAATTACTAATGATGCGGCCTGTTTCATTTTCCAGTTTCGTTCCCAAAATTAAATTGACGTATGCTTGACACGAAATTTATTTTATTTGCCGTAAAATCTTCAGTAATGGAAAAAAATCATTTGGTATTAGACTTTAATTTAAAACGATATTCTGATGGACTTTCTTAGAATGGACATTTCTATGATAAATTTGAGAGCAAAGTTCTTAAAAAGATTCGAATTGCACATTTACATCAAAATATGTACATAAATAGATTTTTTAACCTAATTATCGGAGAATGCTTATTCATCCAATGGACCTTCAGTTGTGGATAAGTTAAGGTACATTCTATAAAAAAAAGGGAGCAAAAAGAAGGAGTTGTACGATGGAGACATAAATTGGCGGATAGGAAAAATATGTACAGAATAGAAAATTATCAAAATTTTAGAAAAATTGATTGAATTAATTCAGTGTTACATAGTTACAAAGTAACGAGCTCAATAAGGTGTTGACACACCTCTAGCCTGGGCGCAAGCTACCACACGACGTGGCATAGAGTGATAAAGCTCTCTGATGGTCTCCTGCTCTTTTTCTTGCCAAATTTACTCCAATTGTCGAGGTAGGTCATCAACATTCCCTCGTAGATGCTGTCGCCTTCCCATCATATCCCAGATATCCTCGATGGGAGAAAGATCTGGTTGTTTTTGGAAGTGTTTGACAAGCTGTAAGACAGTTCATAGCAACACGTCGTATGTGGTATGGCATTATCTTGCTGAAAAATAGGGCCAGGGTACTGCAAAAGGAACGGTAGCAAAACAGGTCTCAGAATGTCGTCGACGCTCGTAAGTGTGCCTCTAATGACAACCAAAGGGATCCGGCTATCAAGGGAAATGACACCCCAGACTATAATTCCTGGCTGAGGCGTGCAATAGTGAAAGCAGGATCGGCACGCTGCCCTGGGCGTCTCCAGACACGTCTTCGATGATCGTCAGAACACAGCTGAAAGCGGGATTCGACGCTAAATACTTTACGTCCCTAGTTAGCCTCATTCCAACCTGATCGAGCCAAGCACCACTGCAATCCGGCTCGACAGTGTGCAGGAGTGAGTGGAATGTGGCGTAGCGGTCGGTACGAGCGTAGATTTGGCTCTATCTATGAATGGTCGTGATGGACACTTGTGTGCTGGTCGCACGTCTAATGGTTGATAACGATGAATTAGGAGCTGTGACGGCTGATCTGACACTCTGTCCTCCCTATCTGCTGTGACCCTAGGTCAACCGCTACCCTCTTGACGCTGAAAACTGCCATTGTACCCCCATTCTTGCCAGAATCTTGTAATCGCCGCATCGCTTCGACCCATATGACGAGGCGATTTTCCGATTTGCCCAACCTGCCTCTTTCAATCCAATGATACGACCTCTTTCAAACTCTGACATTCGCTCGTAATGAACTCGAATCCTGTGGCGAGGCATTTTTGCAGTCTTTGAAAGTTATCCTAAATCGCAATGCAATAGAAAATTTGACCATCAGATTGAGAATCGCTTCTTATATACACACTTGCTGAGTGCACATTTCCGATGCGTTGTAGCTCCCTCTATTCATTCATCGGACACCAAATTTTAATCATTTGCATGTTCGGTCCCAATGTCTTTGCATACAAAATTTAATAACAATGAGCAACTCCTTCTTGGTGCGTCGTATTTTTTTTGTTATAGAATGTAATTTACTTAAATTTAGTAAAAATGTAAGTAAAATTTATTCATAGAACATATACATTTATAGGTTTTTATGTCATAGATCCTTTTCAAAGTAAAGTTGCACATGTAGAAGTTTGCGTGTATTAATATAAATATTGTTATAATTGTTCGTTATTATTTCTTCTTTTATTAGGTACTTAAAGGGCTATTGTTTTAGTCAACGTCAAATCTTCACCTGAGCACTTTTCAAAATAGAATGCTTTCTGAACAACTTTTCTAATTAACCAATCAATCAAATTTCCATTCTCTTGCCATATTATCGTTTGCTTTAATTCTAATATTTGATTGATGATTTAATAATCATTATAAAAAAAGTTTGTACTTTTGGTGGCTGAATTTATTATTTGCAAAACTTTGCGTGGAGCAATTCTTTTATCACTGTTACTTTTTTCTTATATGAATGTACGAATAGTTACATTTGTAAAAGAGAAGGTATATACGTCTTGTTATGTATTATACTGATTATTTATTTCCAGTTTTTCTTTTAATGAAAGAAAAATGTTTAAAAAAAATTCAGTATACGACTAATGGAAAAAACGAGACTTAGAGTTCACGAAACCATTAGAAAGATGGGGACGGACAGTAGTTGGTAAGAAGTGCACGAATAAGTTGATGGATGATACAGAGTGTTTTACTGAAGTTCATGTTGATGTTAAACAAGTATTTTGTAAAAGTAGAGGAAGTTATTTAGTGTATTTAGTATTTTGTACTCAGAAGTTCTATTGAATAAGCAAAGTAGGAGAAATTAGGGATTTTGTAAAGTCTTAATAATTATTAAGAAATAATCGAGATATCTGTTTAAAGCTTATTCTGCGTATATAATTTATTCTTATGCATATAATGTTTCAAATTAAAACTATTAATGTTGATTTGTTTGGTTTCAGGAAGCCATATATTGAAGTAGCCCGCAGCTCCGTAAAGTTTTAATTATTATCCTCGATAACTAAAGTCTTAATTATTACTATAAATATTCGAGGGATAGAAACTTAATTTTTGATTATTATTCTTAAGACGGCTCTACCATATAGTCACCATCCAGAGTTATATATTTTCTTTAGCATTTCATGACCTTTCGAAGGTCATCATTGTAGAATTCAAAAAATCAAATTCGGTCTTCTCTATATGTTAGATCAATCTACGGCATCTTGAAATCAAACCAATGAAGATTAATAGCTGTAATTGATAGTATTATTTACATGAGAGTCAATTGACTTACGGAGCAAACTTTATCCAAATATCTCGGTTATCTTTTAATAATAATTAAAATTTTACAATACCTCCTCGCATTTTATAGGATGTCTGGGATCTTCTCCCTGTTTCAAAAGAAGAGTGATTGCAGCAGTTTTTCTTACGGTGGGGAAATATTTATTTTTTAGAATTAGATTTATTATATATGTTAGTTTGAAAAAAAAAATGTTTTTAAGAAAAAGTGTTTTCCAGTTTTGTTTGTTATCCCATCTATACATGGAGCTTTATCAGTTTTGAGTTTCTTGATGTGCGAAAGATTTTCAGTGGTGGCAAGCAGGGTATCGGATCGACAAGGAGTGGTGCATGAAGTTTGTACAAGGTTATTGAAATTGTGGTAAAAGGAAGTAAAAATTTTTTTTTTTGATATTTTCAGAGAATTAATTTTTTAAATTGTCAGCAATTAGTTCCGAATTTATTATATCGGACATGGCTGGAGTGTAAAGGCCTTTAGAGGAGTTATTTATCATTTTTTACTTTTGAAATTTCAAAAGGAATTTTAACCTTTATAGAGAGCTAAATGTTTTTCGTTCTATTCTGTGTTTGTAAGTTTATTGATTTGGTTTTGGATTGTATTTTTGAAGTCTGTTTAATAGTGTTTTCTGTTATATATCTTTGATAAACTGCAAGACTCTTCTAATTTTATTTCTCATTTGTACGCCTGATTTAATGATATTGAGGAGGAAAAAAGCTGGGTAGAAGAAATAGATTTAGAGTTAGATTTGATTGCAGTAGAGATAAGATTTATAAGTTTTGTAACTCCTTTTTAAATGACAAAATTAGTTTGAATAGGGAGGAGGATATTTCCATACAATTATCTTTAAAATCAAATGAAAAAAAAAATTCTAGTAAGTGTAGCTTAAGCCTATGAATAGAGCTAATTTATGCATAAAATGATATGATAGAAGTAGGGATTGTGATCTGAGAACATTTTTGTAATGGATTTTAATGTGTGTCGGAAGAGGAACCCTTTGATGAGAAATAAGTTAATTATTGCAACAGTGGTTAAATTAAAAGTACTATTAAGAGCGTATAAAAGTTAGAAAAAGATCTGTGAACAATTTATACTCTTTTTTGTTATCACAATAATTGTAAATAGCGGTTCCCTTAGGATTATTAATTCTCCCCCGTCCTCCCATCGTGAGGAAGGAGCATTAAAATCTCCAAAGAGGATAATGTTTGTATTTAATTCGATTAAATTTTCCAGCTCCTTGCTGAAATTATTGATTTCGTTATCAATAATTTTATGTTTTGCTCAAGCCAATACGATTGTGAGTGGGCCACTTTCGGGTAGATTAAGTGTTATAGTTGTTGTTGCAAATGCATGCAGGGCTGAGGGTCGAATGAGTGGATGGGGTAATTTAAAAGTTTTTTTTGTGTTCATTAGTAACAATAAATACAATACAACCACCAAACGATTTTATAAAAAGCTCAGCTTCTCAGTGTTTGCTTCATCACCGCGTTTCTTCTATTGTTAGTGACACATTTTGCTCCCTCATCAGCATCTTTTTGACTCAGGTATCTGCACGCCTATTTTTTGATGTTTTTTTTACCGTTTCTTTTTTATTTATTTTAGTTATCGTTACGTAAGAGATCTCTTCTCTATTCTTCTCTTACATGTACTTGCTTTTAGGTGGATAAGCATCATTTGATTTCTATCACATGTTTCTTATTTCTACTATTCGGATTATAATTTTTCTATTGCGAATTGAAATACCACAGCATATTAATTCCACGATATATAAAATAGAAATAGGCGTTTTCTTTAACAGAAAGGCTTGAAAAAAAGTTAATCTGAATCTCATAAAAAAGATCTAGAGTAAAACTACAAGTTAAGCAGACTTAAGTTAACGGAGCTGACTGTATTTATCATATCTTTTAGCATAATTCATAGAAAGTTGCATCTTTAAAAATTTTCAAGCTATCCTTTCGTAAATGATTACTTTTATCTTTGTGTGCCCAAAAACCCCCCCCCCCCCCTGAAATACTAAAAATGAGTTCCTGGTGAATTATGAAAGAAAAAGTAATTAACAATTAAGGATTATGAGATTGGAAATATTAATGAATTTTATTTTTTTCCAATTCTTGAATATTAAATAATCCGCACGAATAACGAAAGCAGATGTTAATTAACGCCATTGTTAATTTTTTTTCCTCTTTGAGAAAATCGTTAAAAAAATCGTATTTGCGTACCAAGTTCTGGCTAGCAGAAAATTTCTAAACATGCCAAATGAAAAAGGAGCTACAGAGAAAAAAATTGGAGCTCATTCGAAACAATACTAGGTTTCTACCACTAGATACAGTAAACATTTATTACTTATTTCTTGTAGCTAAAATATAGAACGTTGCATTCAGAATTGAGCGTTTTACAAACAAAATTTTGTTCTGTGACTAAACTTTTAAATCTAGGAAGTTAAAATATTTAATTAAACTTAATAACAAATTTGCTCAGAAATAAAATTTTTTTCCTAACTTTGACAAAAAAGCCTACTAGGGAGCCTGTAGGAGCAAATATTTTGCTTAGAATAACAAGAATAATTAAAAACGAAACAACAGAATTACAAAATAATGATAACTCTCTGTAACAATAAAATAGTTAGGTTCCAAAACATTTCAAAGAAATAAACCAAATTAAGAATATATTTATAAGACCACGAGGCAAAAAAAGGCATCCTTATAATTACTATTATTTATATAATTTGAACTTATTTTCCGTCATTTATTTGATTTTTTTATTACACTTAAATTAAGGTAATTCAATAATATACAAGTATTTATTTGACTTGAAACCAATCTATAAAAGTTAATTTTCATAAATAAATTTATTGATATGGTTTGTATTTGAAAATGAAATTGTTTACTAGGAAAGGCAAGCCACTTCAAAACACTTACACTAACTTTCTTATACTTTCATTTATCAGAAAATTAAAGCATCTCGGTTTTTTTTTTGTATAAAACCTTTTTTTTTATACCTTTGATTACAGTAGCATCATATAAAGTAAAAATATATGTCATGATGATTATGAAGTCATAAGTTCATATAATTCTAATGAACTCTTTTGCAATCAAAAATAGCGGCAAAAATCAATATGTACGGGAATTTGCATGAAGACCTTATAAGATATGTTACCTCTTAAAAATTTGTTATTAGGAATTATTTTCCATTACTTAAAATTTGCTCCAAAAAAGAATTACTACCTTATTAGCTTTTCTTTATGACGAGTAATGATAAAAAAAAACCCCTTTTTGTGTGTGCTGATATACCTTTGAGATTTGTAATTTTTCTTTGGTGCTTAAAGCACATGTATAAAATAACTGCTAATGACTCTGATTCAAAGTTTAGAAGCGAGACAAAAAGTTCATATGCGAGTACCATAAGATAAAGAAATGTAAAGGAAAAAGAAGTATCTCGCTGAAGTCTTTCTCTACACTGCTGACCCTTAAAATTGCAACACCATGAAGGAAAGTAAATACAAAAAAGATATTTATTCTACGTAAACAGTATGGCATGAATTAATGACTAAATGATTAAATTTGTTAGCAGTTTGGGGACTTAGAGGAGTGCGGAATTAGTAGAAACAGCTGCCGTCCCTGAAAGCTAAAACGGCCCTTTCCGGTTAGTCATGGAGTCGAACTGGGCTTGGATGACAGAGAGGGGCAACTCATTCCATGCTGCTTCAAGTCAGTGCCACACTTCATCAACTATATTAGCTGGAGAGAAGGGGCAGGCTAGTCTCTCAGCAACACAAGGCCAGATGTTTTCAATGGGTGACAGATATGGAGACCGTGATAGCCAGGGCAAAAGTCGAATACCATGTGTATTGAGAAACGTCAGAACAAGATGTGCAACATGTGGTCTTGCATCATCTTGTTGGAAGATGGTGTTTTTCAGAGCTCGAAGGTAGGGCACAACTTCTGGATGTAAGATGTAATATCTTATTATAAGATTCCCGTTCCTTATTTTTTATAAAGCTCAAAGCTTAAATTCGGAATACACAAGAAATAGATTCTTATCTGTTTAACACACATAAATGGCTGGCTACAAAACATAGTACTTACATTTATAAGGTTATTAGAAGAGATTTATTATTATTTAAAGAATTGTAATTTATAAGTATTGATTACCTTATATATTGCTTAATTATAAAATATACAAGTAACAATATTATTATATAAGCATATATTAAAATTCCATGCGTATTTTGTAATGACGTAATGAGAAAAGGTAATGGTGTGCGTAACGAATTTATTAATACTTCTTTAAGTTTATAAATACTGTTTTAGACTCTGATTTCCGTCTCTTCCGTGCAAAATTTTTTTTACCTCTATAAGAAACTAATTTTGTGCTTCGGAATTCAAATTAACATACTAATTAATGGTGCTGGTAAATGAAAACTTATATCCCTATTAAATAATTTATCTTAAAGACGATTATTAATTATTCTTATTTTTATTGTTACATAACGCCGATTCAAATTCATGCTCATTCGTATGTCACTTTCAATAAACAAATATAACAAATACCATCAATTTCTAATGATAGCTACATTTTCCCTTTTAGTAAGGCATACATATGAGACGTTTTTCTAAAAGATAATTTGCCTTCGTGGAAATGTGAACTAAAACTAAAACAACCAAAACATTAAAATTTAGTTTTGATTAGCGTTTGTTCGAATAATGATAAAACAACAATTAATAAAAGAAAATACGCAAAGAAAAATGAGAAACTAAAACTAGAGTTATGATACTCATACGTTGCTTTTAGTGGCTATTTTATGAAGGCAGTTTAAAGGCAAAAAATGAGCAATGCATTTTTTTAAATTGTGGAAACTGTTAACGGTAATTTGGCACTCTCCAACTTTGTTGGTTGGCGACCTTTTTGCCATTCAGTTCAATTATTAAATAAATTCGCAAAATGCTCAAAAAGAAAAAAAATATTGTTATTGCTTTAGTTATACTTTTCGTAAAATTATACATCATCTTTCGCGTTATGTGTTAGTATCTTTATAACTTCAGTAGTATTGATTTGTTGTGAAATGTAATTAGATCTATAGTATTTATTATAATATCGTTTGTACTGTCGTAATAGTTTCTTTCATTGTAATTCGTGAAAATATATAAAAGAAAAATATTTGTTCCACAGAATATTATTAAAACATGCTTTCATTGTTTCAATATGTCATCTACGTTATTAGGTTTATATATATTAATAATTAATTCAATTGATAATTAATTCGGTATAAGTTTCACTTTAAGATTGTTTATAGTTAATTAAGTTTTGCTCATGCTTAAATTTAATAGTTTAGTTCATACGTTTGCGTTAAAAATAAGAGCTTAGATTTCACCGTATTTCATATCGTACAGAAACATTGATCGAAAAATTTCGAATAGTCTGAAAGAACATCCTGAGTAGTTAAATTAAAAGTGCTGAAAAGAGATTAAGCAACTTTTTCATTGTTGTGAAATTTTGAAATGAATTTAAACGCCTTTACCAGGATAATTTACCTGATTGATGTTTTTTTTTTTTCATTTTGGAAAGTTAAGACTATCTCAGCAGATATAATTTTAAAAAAAGCATATGCACACAAATAAATCGAAAAGAATAAAAAAATATAGAAATTTGATTTGAAAGAGAATTAAATTCAAATATTAATCTTATGCGAAGACATGGAAAATATTTTAGTTTATTTTTTCCCTTTAACAACACAAATAGAATATAAGAAAAACCTTGAAAAAGTCCTGATCAATCTTTGAATAGAGGCTAATGAAAAGGCAATTAAAGATTATACAAGGATGTGTTATGTAAAAAAAAAAAAAAAAAAAAAAAAATGCTAACGCATTCGTAGAATTAAAAACTATTAAATAATTAATTAATTTTTAAATTGGTTTTGAGCACTTTGTAACAAAATACGATGAAAATGAAATGATTTTAATTTCTTGAAAAGAATAGTTAAAAGCATATCAGATTCGATTTTTTAGACATTTTAAAGCGTTAAAGCGAGTGAAAGAAAATATATATATATATATATATATATATATATATATGTATATAGTATAATTGAAAAAGGATTAAAATATGTGTACAATGTATAAGAAGCTTCTGAAAAAAAAAAGAATATATTCTCCTTCATATGTATTTACTATGCTGTGATGATATGAAAATTTGATTTATGGATTATACTTCTTTATAGATTTTTAATGAAGATATTTCAAAGTTTTAAATTAAATTTTTTATGATATTATTATCCAAATCTTCTATGACAGGACATATTAAGATAGAATTTCTTATTTCGGTTAATGAATTAAAATTGGATGGCTGCGCAAATAAAAGAAGATTGAGTGTTAATCCTCTTATAGTTAATAAGTGAGGCGGAACAGAGATATATTAAGTTACTTATGAAATGAATAATTCATGCGATCAAAAGAAATGAGCTCTTAAATAATTGTTTTGACATTAAGACGATAAAAACATATTCAATTTAAATCTGTTCAGAAATGTATATTGATTATGTTAAAATATAGTAGAATTGGCTCGCGTATTATATGTAAATAGTGCATACATATAATACGCGAGATGTAGATTTATAATACTATTTTGAAAACATATTTCATAATATTTTATAGATTTAACGTTATTCTGATAAAATAGTCTATTGTTTTTTCTTGGCTTTGATAAACTTTAAATAAACGAAGAATATTAAAATCTTTCTTTCGATGAGAAACACGTGAGCGATATTTTTTGTTACAATTGAAACATGTATTGTTTGTATTTCAGAGCCATTAGGGAAAGACCAAAATATTGCTGAGATAAACAGAAACAGACACGGAAGTAGAAAGAATTGAAAAAAATTTGGAAGAGTTACTAAGAGTTGAGTTCAATAAAAACTTTGCTTTTCTGGATAGGAAAAGTTATTTGTAACCAATATAAGGCCATCTAAAAGTAATTGAAAAGAAATAGAACACAGACACGGCGAATTGAAAAAAAGCTTACAAACAGAAATAGAGCCTTAAAGCTGGCGAATTTTGAAATAAATTCGTTTTAGTAGTGGAACGCTCGAATCTACAAAGTGGGATATCGACGCTGAAATTGAGCAATGTTTTTGATGGAAATCTAAAGAAAAAATAAGGACGTAAATAAAATGTAAAAAGTTTCTATCTGGAATTCCTTATAGGCAGTCAAGTTGAAGATTCAATATACTTATATCTCACATCAGATATAACTTATAAAAGATCTTTCTTTTCAACTTTGAGAATGGTTAAAATTTTAGTCATGTGGACTCATATATACTTTAGGTACCTATCACAGAGCAATACGTCAGTACTGAACAGTTTGTAAAACACTTTGGTGTCTCTCAGAATAAAAGTAAAGATATTAAAAATGTTTATACGAGGTGTGGTTATTAAACAACGAGACTGGCGCTGCTACAAAAGAAGTACGCATGCGCCAAACGCTAGTTACTGATAACTGTTTACCTCTTTTGAATGTACTGCCTCTCGCGTTTCTGCAAACACAAATCCATATACCCATAGCATTTGTTCGCATTAGAGTTATATTTTCGCTTCACCGAAAAAAATAATAAACGAGCAACGAATTTTTGTGAAATTTTACATGAAACTTGGAAAAACTGCTGCTGAAACTTATAATATATATTAAAAAAAGGGTATGGCAATGAGAGTTTATCGCGTGCACATGTTTTTGAGCAGTTAAGCGTTTTCAAGATGGTTGAGAAAACGTTGAATATTATTCATGTTCGGGTTACCTTCCACTTCAGAAAGGGATGACAACGTCGAAAAAATCGATAATCTGGTTCTATCTGAGCTTTGGTTATGTATTCGTGCGATTGCTGAGACTGTAAGGATTGACGTAATGCTCTGGTTCATTCCACAATGTCTGTCAAGAGGTTTCTAGTCAAGTAGTAATTACAGACTCCCAGGGTTAGACACCCGTCTTGTTCAGCGGATCTTGAGTTATGCGATTTCTATTTGTTTCTTAAGCGAAATCTGTATCAAAAGGAACGAGATTTGTGTCCGTTGAAGCCGTGATAGAGAAATGGCATGTTTTCTGAAGGAGCTGACAGAATACTTCCAGCCCTGTTTCGAACAATGGAAGATTCACAAGGAGAAGGTTAGGGATAGTAAATAGTTAGTAGGGATAGAGGAGGGGCGTATATTGAAGGTGATAATAAGTAAATATATATGAAATCAAAATAATCTATTTTACAACGTTAGTCTTGTTATTTAGTAGCCAAACCTTGAATAAAGCTATTGGATGTAAGTCTATCTTATATGAGAGGGAAAGAGAAATACATTATTATCCCGGTTAACGACGGCCTTAGTTAACTTCGTATTTTGTTTCTGCTAGTAAAAAATGTCGGTTAATGATGCAGGCTTTAGTTTACTACGGTGGCCGAGATATTTTAGTCGCGGGACCCTAGTCCTGGTCACGGACTCAGGGCCGCCGTTGTTTTCGTCGAATAGTTGGTTCGACCCTTGATGCCACTAAAGACCCGCTGCGTGGTCATAAGTCATAACTACCAACCTCATAATTTTGAACAACGATTTGACGATTATAATGACTGCAGAACTAGTATAATACTTCCCACACCTCACCAACGTACATCATTCTATGCCATAAGATAATTTTGTTTGGAATTTGTAGGTATAAACAAACTTTTCATCGATCTTTCCCATGTACAGAATGTGAACAAGAAGTTTAACGGCGCAAGAACCAAATATGGATTTGCTGCTCCAAACAAGTTGTAACTGTGATCTGGACTTTCAAAAAAAAGATACAATTTGGTCAACAAGGAGGAGAACTGAAAATAGAGATGGATTGCTAGGATGTCCCGGGGCTTGTCATCCATGTTTACCAAAGCGAGTAAACTCATTGGAAAAGAAAAAAGATCCCTAAGGTGCCTCAGGTGAGTGATACCCATACAAACCTGAAGAAGATACTGGGCTTACATATACAGAACCTGACCGCTCTCACACAGAGAAGTTAAATTCCATACTATCTCTTTTCATGAAGAATATATTTGTTTTCTGATAGAATCCAAATTTAAATTTAGGTCAAAAAATTTGTATTAAGGATAAGAAGAATTAATATAAATAATTTAGATAAATAAGGAAGCAAATTAATAAGGCAATTGTATAAAGTTTCACTTGCGGATAAGTGTGGCAAGATTTTATCACAATAGACCATATTTCTCCAGCTATAAATGGTATAATGTTTTGGTTGCGAAATTTTTGTATACTAGATCAGAGAAAATTTAAAATGCAAACATTTTTTTAAAAATAATTATGAATTTCATTAATTACTTGCACATGTGCTTACAGTATTGTGTGTTTATTTCTTCTGAGTTTAGTTTACATTAACGTCGCACTAACACATGTATAACGTAGAAGCAACACGAGGGTTATTGATGACGGACCTCGTAATTTGGATCATCGGTCAAGTGACGAGGACTACACCTGAGCTGGCACCCCCTCTCCTAACTTCCACGCCACTAGGCTACCGCGGCCACTATTTCTTCTGAACACCTTATTTATGATGTAATACATGTAAATCATCTTAATTAAAATCTCCATATGTTTAAATACTGATTATAACTGCATTATTTAAAATCTTTTTACAAAATGTCACACAAAATTAAATTACATGTTTCCAATTTTAAGTTCAGATTATTGATTTCACGATACTAAAGTACACTGTTAAATTTTATAAGCACACAATAAATATTTTAAAATGTTTTGAGCCACAATAACATTAATTTTGCTTATTTATTTGCAACATTATACTTTGATTTGAATGTAAGTCACATGCTATTAAAGTAAAACTTTTGCTGTAACTATTGCTCTATTTCCTTGTAAAAAATTAATTTTACGGTCTCACAGTTTGTGTCACGTTGCGGGGCTGAGCAACTGGGTAGGCGCCATCCAAAGAATTCAGGTATGTGGAGTGGGGAAAGGGGATTGTCATGACCTGCATAATCACCCCCCCCCTTCTGTTTAACATTCTTTCACTTTTTCAGTTTTGTCTATTTCAGCACCCAACTCAATTTACCAACCAATCAACATTCATGCGCCTTTTAACTGTTGCTGTTAACTTCGCTTGGAAACTTGAGCGTATGGTAAACCTCTAATAGTTGTTATGTCAGCAAAATTCCGGGGTTTCCCCTTTCTAGCATATTCAAGATCACGCTAACCATTTTATTCGCTCTTTTCTTTTTACTCCGTTCGCACAAACCATTTATTGTCCCTTCTTCACTCTCTTCGCTGGTGTTCGTGTAGCTTCCAGATTTCCGAATCGCTTCGATAAACTATGAAATTTACTATAGATTCATTAGTTCTACGACTTCCATACAATATTGGATACAGTCAATTTCATACAAATCGAATAATACGAAGCTTTCCTTATACCTTACCTTACCTTACCTTCCTTATACCTTAGAAAATACCTTATGTAAATAATCTTTTTTAAAAAAGAAATTATATTCATTATTTAAGAGCTTTTCCTCTAATATTCTATTATTAGCGTTTTATTAAGATAACTTTTAGTTTTACTGTCAGAAGTATTCTTGGATATATACTGGTTCATTTATAATTAGTGTGTTAGAGAGAGAAATACTAAAACCTTTCAATCGTAAAGCAAAATGCAAATTAAAAGGGCAATTAATCTCGATTTTTCACAAAGAAATGTTAATCAAGGAATTATTCTTTACGAAGAGTTAATGAGAAAAGCAGAAAACATTCCAAATAACCAATCTCCAGTTCTTGTGAATGCTCTTGAATATTGATTTTTGTAGCTATTTCCGGTAACACGAGTCCATTAAACTTATATGAACTCGCGACTTCGTAATTATTCTGAGTTTGTTTTATGCGTTTCCGTAATTATGTGGTGCTTCGTGAAAAAAAAACTCCGAGGTGAAATTTTGAAAAATATACAATTTGCTGCATTGAAGCAAGTGACAAATTTCGTTTTAAGTATAGCTTTTTCAAATGGGCTTATCAGTTTTCTAAAAAACTATAAGCTAATTTTCGAAACCCAATATATTTTTGTGCTATAAATTACTTCGGTAATTTTTTTTAAATATTGTTTGTAAGTAGTGTAATGTTTAGTAATAAAAATTCATGCTGGATATTTATAATTTCTTGACCAAATGATAAGGTCGTTAGTAAGGAAACAATCTGAAACGCTGTATATACTTATCAGAGAGAAAGAAAGAGAGAGACGGAGTTTGCTGATGTTTGATAACATAGTATGCACACTATAATCATAGAAAATAAAATAATTTTAAGTTGACATTAAGTGTTTTTCGATCTTCAGCTATTACCTAACGATACATCTAAATTAAAATAGTTTATAATTATTTTAACTACTGTATGTTACAATGTTTCTTCTATTTTGATTGTATCTCAGAAAGAATAGAAATTTAGAATTGCGTTTATGTCATTATTCATATTTGGAAAGTTTCTGAGAACAAGACATGGAAGTATCAAAATGAAAGAAATTACATATTTCCATCAAATACTAGGTTAGTGTTTGAAAAGTAACGTCATAGTCCTATTTCATTTTATTTGTAACCCGATTTTTAAAATTGTTGTTGCACCTAATCTCTACATGTATCGTTTTCGTAAAACACTTATTTACTTTATTTTCAGGTGTCGCTGATGATCTGAGAGGTGAAGAAGATAGAGATATTCTTGTATATGAGGTTAAAGCTGAGAGGCATCTTGGCAACCGACCACGAATCTTGAAACTTTCGACTATTTCTAAAGATGAAAGAGCCTCTTAAAGGAAATTACTTGCATTCAGACAATGAGATGAAAACGGACATTAAAGCTTGGTGTCGACAATCACCACTAGAACTCTTCTCCGATGAGTATGCCCGACTAGACACGTGTTGTCTCACATACGTTGAAAAAATCGGAATTTTCTCTGTAAGCGAATAATCAATTAAAGAGAAGATTCACGTAAATTTCAGATACAATAAGAATTGTAAGAATCGAGCGACAAATAAGAAAATCATGGCCATTGAGGTCTTATTTTCAACACTAAGCTTCGTATATTATGTACGTGTTCGATTTTATTAATATAATAGATTGTAATTACATAAAAATAAACAGCTATTTAATAATAAATATTTGGAACTGCCCTTTTTAAATTTTATTTTGTTGTTTTTTATAATTATTAAAAACCGATTTCATGAATTATGTTTTTAACTTTTCTTACGTATTCTCTCTCTTTTCATTTCTTTAATAAATTTTATTCGAATACATATGTATGAAAAAAAATGCCTTATTGTTTCGAGCGCGTTTGCATTTCTTCGTGTATGAGTTACATTTCTGCATTCAATAATTTTTCATTTTTCATTAGGCTTTTTTTGAGAGATCAAACACAAATAATTTTCTATCACAAATTTATATATATATATATATATATATATTATAAACGAGGGATTCATTCTCGAATAAAATAATTTAAAACTGTATTTATTATTCGTATTTTAAATTACTATTTATTCATAAAAATTATATTTGTATACAAAGACTCTTTTTATGTAAAGTTAATAAATAATAATCAGCTATGACAGATTGACTGTCTCAGGATCTCTGCATACTTTTTTCTTTGTTCCAGCCAGGTGCAACGTCCCCTGGGAAATTGAGGAAAAATTCGAAACTTTCTTCCGCATCGAGTTTTCGCCTGGTTTCCAGCACTTTCTGAACTTTCATTTTGTCGTAAAAATCACTTTCTCGCAAAAACGCCAAAATAGTCGCCAAGATTAAGGGGTCATTGCTTAAACATTCCTTGGCTGACTGATGAAATTTCTGTAAATGTCGCTTTTCCCTTACAAGAGAAATGATGCAGGGAAGCGTCATCTCGTGTTCGTAACACATGGCTTGGATGTGGAAAGAGAACGAAGAGTGAAAGCAAATAATACTGAAGCTTAGGTATTTGCCTCGTCATCTGACTGTGTTTTAAAATTAGACCATGTTTTTTGATTGTGCTTAGTGGATCTTGTATCGTCTAAAATAGGCAACTAGAGAAATCGTTGATAAATAAATAAACAAACGAAATGTTTCCGATATAAATTTATATTTTGACTAGCAATCTTATCGCTGAAAACTGTCAATAGCTTCCAGAAAACCATTTCTTACATCTGCTTAAAGAAATGTAAGAGGCGTGGTAAGATGAGTTTTATTTTTTTTCCAGTTGCATAAAGGTGCGAAGAAATATCTTTGATATCTTCTTCTGAATTATAACTAAAAAAAAAAAAATGCCGTATTTTTATCTAGATGGGCAAAAGCGTTTTTAGATATGAAATATTTTTTTTCGGTTTGCTTGTTTAAGCGCAATAGTTCTATTTTCTACAAAAAAAAAATGTCTACCTTAGTGGGTGGCTCTTTTCGAAGTATTGAATTTTCAAATGGTATAAAAGAAACTTTCACCATGTGTGTTGTTTCAAAGCATTTTTTATTGGGGTTTTGTACATGTACTAAATAAGTCCAATTCTTCATGCACAAAAGGAACTAACAGACATACATACGGTGTAAAAACTAGTCTAAGTTTTTTTTTTTTTTTTTTTAAAGAAAAGGCTTGATTTAAGAAATGAAAAACTTCGAGAGAATGAGCTTGTACAAAAATTATATTTTGCATTTTGTTATTCCTGCACACTTTTTCAAAGTGAGAAAAATAATCTAAGAGTACATACTAATCAATTATTAATTGATTAATTCATTGTTTTTATTGACATCGCACTAAAAGCAACACGAGGGCTATTGTCGATGGACCTCGTAATTTTCAACTTCAATCAAGTGGCGAAGGTGACACCTGAGCTGGCACCCCTCTCCTAAATTTCACACCATGCCAACGGAGGACTTCGAGTCTCGACGGAGATCTGCAGTGGCTACACAGCGAGTCTTTAGTAGCATCTAGGATCGAACCCACGAATCGACGAAAATCGGCAGCCGCGAATCCCCGACCATGATCACTAGGCTACCACGGCCACAATCAATTATCAATTTGCATGAGAATAAATATAT